>JAQGAK010003331.1:0-15525 GCA_034696945.1 Lipothrix lubbocki
TGTCTGAGTGTCACCACTCTTTCTCTCTTTCCTATCTCTCTTCAATTCGAATAAAACCTCTCACTGCTAAGCGTAGTATTAAAAATTACATAATAGTAATTATTGTGGCTGAAAAATTCATCCGGATTCTGACAAATAGGCCCTTGACATCATATTACTATTAGTCAACTTACCTACATAATTGAATAACATTGACGTTTAATCAGCTTATTAGATACCATTAGTCAAATTGTTTTGCATGTTGCTATAATATATCTACAGGAATGAAATAAGACAGGTATGTACAATATGTACGCATGTATACTACCCAACAGGTGTATTTTATATACCTAAGCATAGGCGTTGGTTGCAAAATATTATCGCATGTATTATGCATTACGTTTAGTACTCATCATTCACCAATAAGAATGCATGAATCAAACATGATTGAAATCAATGGAATACGTGGTTATTTGTTGGAAAGATTCGTAATTTTATTTTTACCAAATTAAGAATAGGTAGTACACATGCATTAAAAAGGCAGTGGTCTAGTTTTGTATGAAGAACAGGTACACTGGACTTTTTGGGGAATCCCAAAAATCTGACTAAAGACAATTTTTACCTATAGGTATATTAATTTAAATAAAACTCATGTGCTTATACATATATATAAAAGTACTTATTATTATATTGGCCAAGAACTTGTTCGTATCCTGATTATCTGACAAACACAGCTTGAGGTTATCTGAGCATCGACAGATAGGACTAATTAATAAATACATTCAGAAATTACCAACTTTTGTCTATTAATGAATAACCTCATAGCTCTCACTGACTGTGATGACGACATTTGAAGATTTGCCAAAAAGCTGCCGCCACCACTAAATCCACGCAATGGAAGACCCACGATTCGGAAATTACGTAAGGGTTGGGCTCACTTATTATGTTATTATATTTCACTTTCCATGATAAATGTAAATCTATGTGTGTATTATATTCCTATTTATTTATGTATGTATAATATGTAATTAGTTTAATTTATAAACAAAATTCTACTCCCATTCGCTTTTTTCTTTGACGTTTAACTTAAAAATGAAACTATTTACATATAACAAGGATTTACCCTTGATACCTTATTTATTCTGGGAATTCACCTTTTTCTTTGGATGAGTAATGTTTAGGAAAATTACACTTTTATGAACAAACACAATCTTTCTTATATGCACTATATCCAATTAGATGAAATAATTGTAATGAAATAGATACCACAATTAAAAATGCAACCACGTAATTGAATGACTAACTACAATATAAATACATATGCTAGACGCTTAAGTATACTTGATATATGGGATATTGACGATGTGCTTCAAGGGATTTTTCCAGGAAATTATTTACAAATGCTACTAATGTAATATTTAGGGTAAAATTTGGAGCGGAACACTCATCGTTAGGAGGTCGTTCCGGAATTAATACTTTTAATGATTATATTCTTTCATCATATGTAGTGAGGAGTAAATAAATAAAATTAAATAAATTCATGTATGTAAAAATGAATAAATTAGTGTAATTTATGGCTGTGAAGTAAGCCACAGAATAATTAGCAAGATCAATGTGTCCGTTTGAATTCATCATTGTTATATACCTATACTATGTGTTTTAATCATTTTAATAGAAGATATTCCATCCAGATATTATCTCCACGTGGTGCGAAGACAATTGTACAAAATGTCACGTCCCTCTCCAGTTGATAACCAGTTCTATACTTTAAAAAATCAATTTTTTGGATTCCTTCCACAACTGGAACTTTTTCTGTCGATTTACGAAAAAAATTAGGATTAAATTGTGATTTTACGCAATCATGTCCAATTTTTATACTAATATTGTAAAGCATGTGCTCGTGAAGTAAGTGCTATCTCAACTTTAATTACATCACATTGCACTTTTAAAAGCAGGTTATTTTCTGTGAAAAAACCGAGAATATTAGCAGTAGTTCTGATGACGTGAGGCTTGAGGCTTTAAGTGATTTTAACTTTATTTGATTTCAGGATAGAGTCTCGATACAGACAAAATGAATATGTAAGTCTGTTAAAATAAAAGATATTGTGAAGGCAAAGGTTTTACGATGACCAGCAGCCTTATTACTTTTTGAACACAGTAGACGATCGATTCCGTGCATAATATTACAGCATCAATCCCTGAACATCTCATTTGGTCTTTAAGGTGCTTCATGCTTTAAGGTAGGTACATACATATCGTCGGCGGAGATGCAAATTGGGCTATCTCCATGTTCATTCCTATAGCTGCAAAGTGATGGACATCCACTACCATTGTAAATGCAAGGTATGAGATAACTCCGCTGTAATTTATGATTACCTTGGGGTTGCAATTTTAAATACAAAAGCTCCCTCCGTTTTCAGTTTTTAAAGCAATTTAAACGGCAGGATGTCTGATCTTGCACTGCTGAATTGGTTCGATGGTGGATATTTCTAATCATATATTTAGGTTCACATGTGTGGAGATAGCCCACTTTGCATCTCCACTGACGACATATAGATACTGATAACATATATGGAGTACCCGAAAAGTCTTCTACTCACTTTTTTTCACCTGTTTTTACATATTAAATTGTATTACTCCCTGCTGTTGTCTGCGAATGTTATACAGGATTTGCGGAGATACTTAACAGTCATAGGAGTGTGTACTTTTTAAATATCATTATAGGTAAAAACTATAGTTCAGTATAAGTATACGATTGTGTTTTTATACTTAAAAATCATATATTAGTAGGAGTATCTATAGTACCTGTAATAAGATGTTACTCCCTATGTTAATACTAAAGAACTTACCTATACACACAATAATTGTACTGTATGTAGTATATAGCAAGTTGGGGTAAAAAGATGAAACTGAAACTTTTTGTAAACTCGTTTGCTCTTCTGATGATGATGCTTTGACGGCATTTATTATGATGCTGAAGAAGGCAGGATTGGCCTTTACACTTTACAGTAACTTATTGGGTAGTAACACAAGGAAGCCGTGAGTTCACCAAAGCTGTCCTCAGTGAGGATTTCCTCTTCTTCATGTGAGAATATATACCGGGTTCTCTCCCCATCATCACACACATAATATACACAAACTGCTGCATCCTCCAACACAAACAACCGTTCGTTTCATGACATTGTTGTTGGACTATATAATCTTTAATTTTTCTATTCACAATATTACGCTGCTCCTGTTCCCTGTAGGTTAAGTCACTTATAGAGCAGTGCCGAGCTCATCCTTTGCAATAATAATAACATTAGCTCCGGACACATTATGCAGTCAGAATATATTACGGATTAGTCAGGCGGAATCACAAATAATATTTAGAATTTAAGGAATTTTACCCTCAGGAATTCAAGACGTTTTATACTGCAAAATTTGAGAAATTTTGTTCTCCAGAATTTAAGAAATTGTATTCTTCAGAATTAAAAAAAATTGTTCTCCCGAATTTGAAAAAGTTTGTTCCCGGGATCTGAGAAATTTTGTTCTCCAGAGTTTAAAAAAATTTGTTCTCCCGATTTTGAAAAATTTTGTTCTCGGGATCTGAGATTTTATTCTACAGAACTGAAATTATTTAATAAAAACTAAATACCCGAATTTAGAAATAATTTATTGTCAGATATTTTAGGAAGTTTGCAAGTTGCTGTATAGTTAGGTGGCCATGAATTATTAATATTAAATAAAATAAGTTAAAAACTATTAAGAAGACACCCCTATTACTTAAGTTTAATAGTGCGGAAGAATGGAGTTGTACAAGGGTGACGTCGTGATCAGCGGCATTGCCGGTAAATTCCCGCAATCGGAGAATCTGGAAGAGTTCTGGGATAACTTGTATCATGGAGTGGATATGGTTACAGGTAATTGTTTTTTAAATTATTATTTAACAAATATTAAGTAATAATTAATACTTTTAATTATAATTATTCTTTTATCCTTTGTTGTGGTCAACGTCATTGCATTTCCGTATTTTACGCACAGCAAGGCAAAACTGAAGCAAAAAATATGTACGTACAATAAGCAAACGATGAGCATTAATTGTAAATTGTGTTCTGTGGCCAGCAATGTGGCACAGACAACTTGCTGGTGTGTTATTTCTCCATGCAAGTTCATTCATATAAGGCAATGTCCTCTATGTAAATGGGAAATCCTACTAGTACAAAATACGATATTGATGCAGGCCCGAGTTTTTTGTGCTCGTTTTGTGCAAATTAACTTGTTGTGTACAGTAAGGCAAGTAGTATATAGTAAATAAAATAAAAAAGATGTAATATTCAATTGCTACAAGTTATTATACAGGCACTGTAGTATAATAACGTTCAAAGATGTATAGAACAGTATAGATATGGATTGAACTTGTTTGCTTGTGCATGGTAAATGTCCATTGAAGAAACTTTATGGTAACTTACGGAACACACCTCTATCGAATCGTATTTACATACAGATATTTTATAAATGTTGACTGCTGGACGACTGACTATTTTTTAAATTAATTTATCACACCAGACTTGACAAGTTTTGGAACTTGAAAACATGTTTGCTGGTTCAATTTGAAATCCAAATTAGTCACGTGTAATTCGGCTTGTGTATGGACTTTCCGAATGAAAGTGTTTTATTCACACCACACGTGTGGATTTTCCAACAATGAATTCTTTTTATTTACACACACCAGCAAGCAAGTGTAATTACAATAAAATGTGCCGATTTTCTAGAAAATCTCCATACTTGCCACCTTGCCAGAATAATTTGCGTTTACATTTATTATGAACATATTTCCACTTGATAAATTATTCTATTTAAAGTTGACCTCTGGCATTTCTGGCAAGATGACAAATTCCTTGATTCCTTGTGGAGTTCAGAGACTTCGAAGGAGCAAGGAATTATTTGTAAGTAATAATAAAATGCTCATAAATATTGGAGCGGTGTAACAAATTCTGTCCGTCCATCCATCATTCGTTCTGAATTTGAATTGGATGACTTGACTGGAATTTTATAGTCTTCTCGTCAATGAAGATTTTACTTTAGGCAGTTTTACAGGCAGCTTTTCTCCTAATTTTTCCAGAAAGGTGCATAGAACTCCGCCGGTTTGACGTACACAACGCCACGGATATTAAAATGAGGATTGCATTATTAATTAAAGGTTGTAGTTGTATAGCCTGATGTAAAACCAAACGATAATAAATAAGGTATAATTTTATTACGAATATTTAAGTACGCCGAGATGCTCTCACGAAGTATAAAAGAAATGACACTAGGTTTAAGATCCATTAAAGATTCATCTCGCCGTTGAAGAAGCAAGTATAACTATCTCCACAGTTGTTACAATACAATAAGAATGACTACAGCTCCGAATATTATTTTTAAAGTTTGGAATGGAAAAGTGACTATCTCGTTTATTTTAACCATTGCAATCGCACATAAGCGGTAGAAACTGCTGGAATATTTTCCGTTTCTACAACATATGCAATAAGACTAATCAGCAGTTTTCCATAGCAGCAACAGCGGGATTTTGTTTGCAGTATAAATGCGCTATAGTCATGACAATGTAAACAAATCGGTCATGCTTTTAAACGACATCGTCAGCAGTTTTGCATTGGAATATTTGTGAAATTTCCTTTAACCGTAGTCACTCTTTCGTTTTAGCAACTGCGTAGATAGTTATATTTGCCTGTTCAACCATGATAATGTACAAAAGTGCTTCTTATTACCAACAAATTGTTGTTGATTACAAACAGCTAAGAGGACTTATATTGTTTATTAAGGCTACCACAGGTACACACACTTGAAGACGAAGACAATTAAATGAATAATTAATTATTCATTACTTTCTTGCCATTATCCATTCTTCTCATGACCATGTCATTATTTTATTCGTAAGGAAAAAACAAGGAACCCAACATTTTCCTATTTATCCTCTTCCTCATTAGCAATAGTATATTTGTGGTTCCGCGTAGAACAATAATTAATTGATTCCCATAAAAATTTAATTGACATTGTTGTTATTGAATATACAAAATTGGCAATAACTCCTAAGTAATTATTATTACCAAAACAGTTTACTAAATTATATTTTAATTGATATTCATAATTATTAACGTTATTAAATGAGAAAATGTTGCTGAAAATGGTCAAAGCTTGGTTGATCATGGCCAGGATAATTTCCAATATAAATGGCGGGGTCGGCAATAAAACTGTTTGGGTGTTGTCAGAATCCGAAAAGCAGAAATAATAATTATTATTTCTATTACCATTTTAGTCATTGGTGGCTAATTACCAAACTAAAATTGAAAATGATAATGGAAAAGCAGACGAACATGGACAACAAAGCTAATAAGAAAACAATTAAATTTATGCCCATAGGCAAATTAGTTTGTAATTACAGCGCGAAATTTAATATCATTCCTTATGATTGGTGCCCGGATTCCATGACGCTCACTTCAAAATCCGGATTTTCCTTTAAACGGCTCCATTACGTTTTTGGCGTCCTCTGCCTTCTATTTGAATCCTTATTCTTGCTCTACCAAGTGTTCACACTGTATTTGAAATATATTGAACGAAGGGACCCAGGAAATTTAAGGGGTGTAATTAGTTCCTTGTCGCACATCGGACCCAAATTCGTAGCTCTGATCTACCATTTAAATTTATTGCTTCGTCGTGAGACGGAAACTGCGGGATTTTCAAATTTACTTTTTAATGCCCGGAAATTCCGTAAGTTTTTTTTCGTTAAATATTGAAAACTATATAGCTTTAAGCCCTTGCTCTGCAGGGGCAAACACTGATTAGTCGTTAAGTTTGTATTATGTATGGCGCGAAATTTTAAAAGCGTTACAGAGATTTTAGTGCGAATATAGATGAACGAAATTTTGAAACAATTAAATTAAATTTAACAATATTTGTTAACATTCTGATTTTTAAAATTCTAGTGAATATTTAGTTTTTAATCATTTTTAATATTTTATTTTATATTAAATTAATATTTTTAATATTATTTTGATGCCTTAATATGACCAAACTCTTATAGTGATAATATGACAAAAATTTGTTAAAATTGTTCAATAAAATTTCAGACAATATGCACAAGGATTTCCCAGCAGCAAAAATATTTTGCAATTTACAAATTTTTCGAGCCATCCAATCAATTCTTCTGGGCATTTCCAAACCTGGTAAAATTCAATACTGGTATTCCGCCATAAATCAGAAAGATCGAACGTTCTGGATTTACGGCGCACACTGCATTTTCAATGTTGAAGTTTCACTGATGCAATTAGCAATTATTTTCGCCGTCAACAATTGCATTTGTTATACGACAACTTTAGAAACGCTGCTTAAGCAAGAGTAAGAAAATAGTTTTAAAATATTATTTTAATTTAAGAATCATCAAGATCTAGTAATAAAATTCTACACATGTTTTTTAAACGAAATTTTGTCTAAATGGAAAATTGTTTAAATAAATTTTTATCATTGCAGCATGAAAGAAGCCTCCGTGCAAGAAAAGCTCGGGATTTACCGACAAGCCCAAATTTTGTCCAATCGTTTCCAAGAAACCTATGGCTTCAATATTCGTCACTTTTCCTTCTACGGCCCATTTATCTGCGTCATTAACTGCTACGGCAGCATTCGCTATTACGAAGATTTGGACTTCCGGATTTATCTCCACATTCTTCTATCCCTGACACTTACACAACTCTTCACTTTGATATTTTTCTCGTTACTTGGAAATCAGCCGAAGCTCTCTCAAGAGGCAAAAACCCGGTTTTTCCAACTAAAACCACCAACTTCCTCGTCGTTATTATCTTCATTTGATCGGAAGAGCAGGCGTGAGAATATTATTGCTTCAAAGTCCTGCCAGGAGATCTCGCTATTTAAAATTCGGAAGATTTTTTATATTTTGATCCTACGGACGATTTTCTTTCAAACTACAAGACTTTTGGTTTTGACGAGTAAACATTCATAAATAATTTAATAAATTACAATATTCAAAAGATCTGTGGGGAAATATTCCACATTTTATTAACTTGACTCTCACTAGTTAAATAAAAATTGTTATTAGTATAATAATTACAATTTCATCTACTACAACAATTGTCACTTGGCAATTAACAATACACCAATAAGTTTATATTTCCAAATTAGTTTGGTATTGAGGTTGTTTATTCATTACTTTTTACACGTCATGAAATTCCACGTCCATTTGCTTCTCCAATTTTTCGTCATACATTTCTCTTGTAGGGAAATTCACAGCCATGACAGCTGGTGACCTGGGCTGAAAGGCCTCATCTCTCATTCGTCTGTAAAAATCCGGATTAGCCCAATAACCTTCCTTAATATTCTTTCCTCCACCTGAATATTTCATCAAAAACCTGGTAATCAAGAAAAAATTATTATCATCTAATTCCCTTAACCTTTAATCAGAATCATTTAAACGTATTCTTAAGCACACATTTAAGCATCATTTTGTATCAATTTTTGTATTAATTTTTGTATTTTTGTATTAATTTTTGTATTAATTTTTGTTTTAATTTTTGTATTAATTTTTGTATTAATTTTTTTATATTAATTTTTGTATTAATTTTTGTATTATTTTTTGTGTCAAGTTTTGTATTAATTTTCGTATTTATTTTAAATAAAATATAATACAGAATATTTTAAAAAACAAACTTACTGAGTTCCGACAAATATAAATGCAACTGCCACACCAGCCCGAGTGCAAAATTTCCAAACGAATTTCTCATAAGGACTTCCCTTCACCTTGTCCTTATAATATCCGAACAAGGGCTGATTTAATCTCATGTTTTGTAATATTAACTTGTTGTAGAGTTCAATTTATTATTATTTCTGATTAATTACAAAGGAATTGAAATTTTTTATTTTACTCTACTTGTATATATCTATGTTTTTAATTAATTTATTCCCAAAAACCCTACAAATTAGCTTTGCCAATAATAGTTTTAGCACTCTGGAATATGTACTTATTTAATTAAAATTATATAATTAAATTGTAAATATTCCAGATTTTTTCAGCTAATTAATTTCTGTTTTAAAAAATCTTTTTATCTCTCTCTTTCATTCTTTCGTCGTAATTTGCTCAAACGATATTTTTAAATTTCCCGCAGTCATTCACATATCCAAGAATTTCTACACGCGGAACTTTCACATTTTTCCACACGCACATGAACTTTGGGCTTGGCGGGGAATTAAAATCCATTGCATTTATTATCGGACGATTTTTTGGCATTTTTGGTTCTCATCTCAAACGTTCAAGTGACTTAATAAATGACACTAAAAAAGCTAAAGTTAAACAAAGCCAAATATCTTAAAGAAACGCGCAATGTACTGAAATTATAATAATTTTGATATTTAAAAAGTTTATTTATTTATTATTTTTAATTCTTAAAACTGAACAAACCTCTGCTTTATAATTATTTACTCTTGGAAATAAAGGATTCAGAAATTACGCCGCTACGACTGCAATTCTGCACCCAAAAAGACAAAGGATCCATGAGTAAACGGGAGATTCAGCATTCTGAAAATGGCTTTGAAGAACAGGTTCAAATTTTTGACTGATAAATAATAATTTATTTAGTATGAATTAATATATAACTTATTGTATTTAATTGAATTTAATGTATTTAGAATTATTTTATTTTAATTTATTTAAATTAATAAATTTTATTTATTTTATTAGAACGAGTGAATTTATTTTAATTTAATTAAAATACAAATATTTAATAAGTTATTTATTTATGTGTAAAAAACAAAGTAAATGAATGAAATGGCAAAGAATCAAATTATATTTTTGTAATTACTTTCTCCAGGGGGGTTACATGGCTGCCAAGCGAGCCAAACTCAACAATCAGTTTAATGATTCCATTGAAAATGGGTGCGAGAGCAAGATATTTTCTGGAGTGACGATTAATATCAATGGACATGGTATACAAGCCTAAAAGATAATTTTAAAATACAAAATTAAATAATAGAAGCAAAAATGTATGTCGTATGTGCTCAAATAATTTCTTGAAAATTAAGTTTGTATTTTATTTGACCTTTTTTTCTACAGTAAATCCAACAAACCTAAGAGCAATATTTCTTCAGCATGGAGGTCGTTACGAACCTTTTCCAACTTCGTCGACGGATTTTATAATTGCTGCTAATTTGTCTGATGCAACTAAAAGGTTTGTTATAAATTTTATTATTATATTATAAATATTATTAATTATTTTATAAAGTTAATAATTTTGGCTTTTTTAGTCGTTGTATTATAATACACAACGATGATTAATGATTATTATTTAATATTAAATTTTTAGTTAACACTTTATTTTTAAGGGTTTAATTAATTGTATGAATAACAAAGTTCCTGGGGTTTTATTCGGATTTTTTTAGAAAATGGGGAACCAAAGCTCTTCGGCCGGAGTGGGTCGTACAAAGTATAGCCAAGGGGGAGAAGTTGGATCATAAAAACTTTTGTTTGTACGATTTCAATGAGTAAGTTTATTTTAGATAATTTTAAATTTAATTTTCGATAATTTTTCATTTTATTTTAGATAATTTTAAATTTAATTTTCGATAATTTTTCATTTTATTTTAGATAATTTGTAATTAGATAATTTTAATTAATTTTTTTAATTTGGAATTTCTGGGTTAAAATAAAAAATTATTTTAATTATTGAACAACTTTGTAGGGAAAATAAGCAAAAAACGCTTAAGCAAGTGTTGGCGGGGAATTCTGTAGTCTCATCTTCAGAATCAAATGATTTAGCCTTCATTAGCACAACCACGAGCAGCTCTGAAGAAAAGATTGTATCCCCGAAGAAAGGTATTTAATTTCTTGAGATTTTAATTTCGATGATGTATGATTAATTTAAATAAATATTATTCAAAATTAATTGAATCCATTTTAAATAATTATTTTATTTTTTATTTATGTGTATTGCCCAAAGGTAAACGTCTAAATGCATGGGACGACGGTTTCCTCGAGGAGTTTTGGGATCATTCCCGGCTCCATAATATTTCTACAATGAAGCGAACCCTACAGCAGCACATTTGCAAATTGCGTCGGTCGAAGGAGTCGCACAGATTCACAGAATTGGAGAGGTACAAAGAGGAATTATCATCATTAATGAGTTATCAAAGTCAGGATGAGTCCACTTTAAACGAGGAAGCTGTGCTTTTCTTGGTGGACTTGGACTGTTTTTTTGTTTCGGTTGGGCGGATCAACCGACCGCATATGAAAGATGTTCCCGTAGTAGTGACGCATTTTCAGGGGAATAAGACAATTTCCTCAAATTCCGACATAGCCTGTGCATCTTATGAAGCGAGGAAGTTCGGCGTCAAAAATGGCATGTGGGTCTCGCAGGCTAAGGAACTTTGTCCGGATATTCAAGTGATTCCTTATGACTTTGAGGCTTATCAGAATGTGTCGATGAAGTTTTGCAATACAATTGCGGCGTAAGTAAAAAAATAATTCAGTATTACAAATAACTATTTTGTTTCATTAAGTTATTCATTTAATTTTTTTAAATGAATTTACATAGATGTTTACATTTTTGTGTGCATTATTGTTATTAATATTTTTTATTCTTAAAAAAATATTTAAAAGCGTGATTTACAAAAAATCAAAAAAATTCTTGTATTTCATACTCCAGGCTAACCTTAGAAATCGAACCCGGAAGTTGCGACGAACTCCTTATAGACGTGAGCTCACTATTAAAAAATACTCCAGGATCCTCTCCCTGTGGCCTCGCGGCATTTTTGAGGAAGAGGATTTTCGCAGAGACCCAATGTAAAGCTTCAATTGGGATTGGAGCAAATAGACTTATGGCGAAGTTAGCCTCAAAAAAGGCCAAGCCAGATGGTCTGTTTTGGATACACAAGGAAAATCTAATGGGAGTTTTGCAAACTCAACCCTTTGCTGATCTCCCGGGGATTGGTTACAGTTTACGGGAGAAGATTGAAACTCATTTTGCAAATGTTAAAACTTGTGGGGACCTCCAACAGCTCAGGGTAGAAGAATTGAAAAGTATTTGTGGGGCTAAAAAGGGCAGTGTCATATATAAGTAAGCTTTTTTTCAAAATTCCTAAAATATATATTAAATTCCGAAGAAATTCCCTTATTAGTTAAAAAAAAATTCATGTTTAAATAAACTATATTTGCAGTTCCTGCAGAGGAATAGACGACTCAACCCTGAATTTTGACAGCGAGCGTCCCAAATCCATCTCAATTGACGTCAATTACGGAATTCGTCTGACGGATCCCTGGCAGTTGGACAAGTTACTCCTGAACATTGCCAAAGCGCTGAGCACACGTGCTGTAGAAGCGGAAGCCTGTGGTACAAAGATGACGGTCACGCTACTAACTCAACAGAAAGGGGCTCCGGAGCCGAAGAAATCCGGGGGCCATGGCTATGTAGACGTTCATAATAAAAGCGGCCAGCTCATTAATCCCACGAGGAACCATTTAACCTTGTACAAATCCATCACTTCCCTCCTGAGGACCATTACCATACCGATACATATGTACCGAGGGATCGGAGTTCATTTGACGGGCCTCAAATTTGACTTCGATGGGAAGAAAGGGGTTCAGC
This sequence comes from Lipothrix lubbocki, assembly GCA_034696945.1. Classification (NCBI taxonomy): domain Eukaryota; kingdom Metazoa; phylum Arthropoda; class Collembola; order Symphypleona; family Sminthuridae; genus Lipothrix; species Lipothrix lubbocki. The sequence continues at coordinate 12,606 of JAQGAK010003331.1, forward strand.
AACAAACGATTGCCAGTTCGTTCTTCAGGCAGCAAGAGATTTCTGCTATTACCAGGAGGGACGATAGCGTCGTGGAAAATGGTTTGATCCAACACCCACAAGATCACCAACATCAACCACAACAACCGAAAAAAATTGTGGTGGCAAATAATAATAATGAAGTTTCTCATCCTCCACCTCAAGAAACAATTTCCAAAGAGACAGTTGACATAAATATTCTGGCCTCCCTCCCCGAAGACATTGCGAATGAAATAATTAATTTTTATAAGCTAGAAACCTCAATAATTAAACCATTACCTTCGGCCTCAAACCAGCCTTCAACTTCCCACGCTGCCATTTTAGAGCAGCAATTATTACTGGGGAACGCATTCCAAGTTTCAAATCAACAACGAAAAAAAGACTCGAAAATAATTAGCGTAAAATTGCCGTCTAAAAACAAGATTTCAAGAATAATTTCTTCTTCATCCGACCAAAATCCGGTGGAGGAAGAAAGAATTGTGCCTATTGATGAAGAAGAAAATTCTGTGCCTATGGATGAAGAAAATTCTGTGCCTATTGATGGAGAGAATTCTGCACCTAATTTAAGCGAAAGCTTTATGGAAGCTCTGCCTGAAGAAATACGTTTAGAATTAAAAGATAATTTGGAGGAAGTTAATAAAAGGGAAAATATCATATCTAATAATAATAAAAATAAGATTCTTTCAACTATAAAACTACCGCAGGTGCCTCATGCAACGAAGAAAAATAGGGAAACCTTAGAGGAATTAATTTTAGAATCCTCAGAAGATGCCGTTAGTGTGGATGAAGAGGAGCAGGATTTAGAAGGTTTCCGGGCCGTTCCAGTATTATCCGAGACCGAAGAGCCGAACTCGATACCGTTTGGTAGGATAAATTGGTGGCGCTACAATCCACATGATAAACTACCGTCCGAAGAAAATCCAGGTGGTTTTACGAAAGTCTCAACGGCGGCAGTGCCGAAGAGTTTTGAAATACCAAATCTGAATGAATTCACGGAGCTGGCGGATATTAAGCGGACGATCCGTGAAGGGGTGGAGTCCATAGCGGATCCGGCCAGGGAGGATTTAAACGGATTGATTGATTACATGGAGGAACTCATTGCGGGACCGTTTCTGAAGCAAACGCAATTGCTTTTAAAGTTCCTCCATAGGTTTGCCCAACACCCGAAAACAAATATGAAGTGGGCGCGGATTTTGAAGATAATGGTTCGAATTTGTCAGAACAAAATCCGCCGAGCTTTTGGATTCACCCTGGAATTGAATGATATTGAAGATGAGAGCACGGAAAACTAACTCAACTCTATAACTATGAATATAAAAGAGACTATAAATAATTATTATAATTATATTATATTTAATATTATGTATATGCATTCCAAGTGCCAAGTTTCAATTTTTTGCCCTGCTGCTAAATGATCAAATAATGAATTCAATACCTTTAGCACATGTTTAGTATTAATTATCTCAGGATTACAACAAGATTAAGACAAAATTGTTGTTAAAATTTTAAAACATTGTCCCTGAATTTAATTAAATAATTATGTACAAGGATTTCTTCTATTAATAATTTATTATTATTATTTAACTTTTTGAACAAAATTGTTATTAAGTTTCAACATGTGGTAATCGTAATAGCTAAATCACCAATTAATATTATGTCCAATTTTTGGTGTTTTGTACAAATAATATTTTGAAAAAATAAAAGTTACGGTCTAATTAGCATTAAAAAATTTAGAACAATAATTTTGAATTAGAAATAATTTGAAATAATCAAGAGCTCCGGTTTTAGGCTCACTCCGTTCCGTAGAAAGGTCGGAGGTCGAGGATTTTTTTATTTTTGCATATCGTCGGTGGAGATGCATAGTGAGCTATCTCCATGTGCGTCCCTAGTTGCAAAGTGAGACATCCACCATCATTTGAAGTGCAAGATGGGACTAAATAATTTACAATTGCCTTGCAGTTAAAATTTTAAATGCAAAAGCTCCCCCCGTTTTTAGTTTTTAATTCAATTTAAACGGCAGGATATCCCATTTTTGCACTGAATTGGTTCGATGGTGGATATCTCATCTTGCATTTGGACTCACATATGAAGATAGCCCACTTTGTATCTCCACCGATGTTATGAAGCAACTATTTACTATTTATTAATTTAAATTATATCAGCAAATTTCGTGATAAAAGCAGTTTGGCATTTGTTGGTTGTTCTTGGGAAATATGATTAAATTTCCTTTAACCAGAAGCCAGAATCCATATCACATCACTAACAGTCTGCGGATAGTGCGGATATTACCCAAACTTTTTTTTCAGTACTAAAAATATATTACAAGCTTTATGGTTCTTTTCCCGCGCGGAAAATTCAAATTTAGGGAATATTTCCGTCAATCCACGTACGCTAAATAAATTTTTCCAGTGTTAAAAATATTTAATTGGTAAACATCATCAGGATATTAAAATACATTCCGGCGGAGACGTCATTTTGAAATAATGTAATATTATGTATTTTATTTAAAATCCGGTTAGGCTAATACATTTGTTAAAAGAAAGTTCATTAGTAAGTTTGAGAATGTCCGTCCAGCTTCGCAGGAGGAAGCCGCTTTTAAAGGCTGTCGAAGACATTGATGTTTTTCCAAAAGTACCGGAAACATGTTTGGAATCAACGTCATATGGGGGATCTGGTTTGTAATTACTTTATTAATTACTAAATAATTATTTAAAGTTTTTTGCCATATATTCAATATCTGTGAATTGTCCTTGCGTAGTTTTTTTGGATTTATTTATTTAATTTGTTATTTATTTATTTAATTTGTTGTTTATTTATTTTATTTGTTATTTATTTATTTTATTTGTTATTTATTTATTTTATTTATTATTTATTTATTTTATTTATTATTTATTTATTTTAT
>JAQGAK010003332.1:0-15524 GCA_034696945.1 Lipothrix lubbocki
TAATTGTTAAAAAATGTATTTATTATAAATATATTTTAAATGTTTATTTTATTATGTAATTGTTAATTATACTATTTAGAATGATCATATACTTAATATTGATTGATTATGCTTTACTCGAAACAAAATTCTGTAGTGGTATGTATATGCAGGCTTCCCCACTTGTTTTAATGTCAAGGGCCACTTTTAGAACCAAAATTTGGCCGCGGGCCACCAAAAATTAATTATTACAAATTTACAGTTTGGACATCTTTAAAGGCTGTTTAGTATCTCCACTCCACTATTATATAAATATAATTTGTTCACCAAATTTGACGGTTTAAAAGTGAAACTTTTAATTATCCGTTCGTAGTTTGCATCAAAACTTGTAACAGCTAAGCGCAAACAGTCGTCCAGGTGGTCGTTATTTACCTGAGATCGTTGCTTGCTCTTATCCAGGTTCATATTGTCGGTTAAACTTGCAAAATTGCTAAAATTTTAGTAACGTTATGGGTTAAAAATTATTTTGGCACCTTTGCGGGTTTAACCGACGATCTTTAAGTACCAACTTCATCACCTGCCAATGGCTAAATGTACCAAAGCAGGAACGCTCACAATTTTAAATTACAAAATATGCTTAGACATTAGCAAAAGGTGGCTCTTGGTATATAAGTACATTAGCCACACATTGATTTGGTACTTTCAGATCCTTCGCCGACGATATGTCAAAATCCTGATTTACAAAAACTATTAAATTGGAAGAACTAGAGTACACGAACAACAATAATAATGGAAATTTCTTTTTTGGCTTACAAAATTTCAAATATCTCCAGACTTTGATTTTAAAACTGCTTTTCTTTAAGCCCGAAAAATTTCCCATTCTTTGTTGGTGAACTACATAAAAAACATCCAATATGGTTGCTTGCGCTTTGCGATTACAAAAGCAATCCTGAGAGAAGATTCTGTCGCAATGTGGTTGTTTTTAGCGTTCGCAAAGAGTTTCTTCGGACTTCTAACATATTTTGTATTTTCCTAATGCGGAATTTAGAATATACATTTCCGTAAACGTTTCATGTTTCGTGTTGTCTGCCCACTTTGTCTTTTTGGTAGGAAAACTGCTTGATAACATAGCAAGCAGACATCTTTGACCATGACGAAGCAATAAGCACGTTCCAAAAGTTTATTACAGTATTTTATTTTGGCTTTCATAATAACCGACATTTATTACTATTGCATCCAACTAAAAGTTTGAAAAAATATGTGAATTAGTATATTTAAAGCACTTGGTTTTAAATTTAGGGTTATGCGATGGAATGTAAAATACTCTTTCGTATTCCAACGAATACCAGTAAGTAAGTCAATATGTTGGATTAGTGCAGTACACTGGACTCTCGCTATAAGAGATCTCCATATTAGAAAACTCTCTCTGGAAGGGATCCTATGGGCTCGCATGTCTTGCATAGTTATATGCATTCGAGCACTCTCTACACGAGAATTTCAATATATGGAGGTAGATTTTATTGATTTGCCGCGTTCTCTTATAGCAAAAGTCCAGTGTATTTTTGAAATTTTCCACAATTTCTCACATACCTAGTGTAAACTGTTTTCAAAAAGTCCCATATCTAGTGTCAGCCTTTTTTCAAAAATAGTTCGCGGGCCACTTAGAACGACGTCAAGGGCCACCGGTGGCCCGCGGGCCACTTAGTGGGGAAGCCTGGGCTACGGCCTCAGACGCAATAAATCTACATACATACATACAACTACTAACAATCCAATTACTTCAATGTTCTTAAGATTATGTCGTTTTTGTAGATAAGGGATGCAAGACTCATTAAAGATTCTATTAATTAGTTTTAATAATTAATTAAGTCAAAATAAATATCCCTTTATATTGCATCTTCAAATTAGTTCAGAAGCGAAATTTGGACTATGTTATTCCTTCGAACGCTCAGAGATTCGTAAGTAATTCCAAATGGTATATACATACATGATTAAAATAGTTAAATATCAGCTAGTTTTCGCATTATCTGGCTTTGTATAAATGATTTTGAAACATTTGCTGGATGCTCTAATGCTGGCTATTACAATTTTTTGTTCATTCCCTTAAATAAAATTGTTTTCGGAATTCTTCCAAAATGGTGGATAATTTGTCAATATGCCAATGTAAAGTTACTTTATTTTCCAGTTTTTTAATATTTTAAAGATATTTCCAGAATTTTATCATTGAATAAGCAAAGAATTTTAGGTTTGCAGTTTTGCAGAACCATTCACAAATCTGTGATTTTATGTAAACTTGAAAAGGCGTAAGTAGGTTTGCATATTTTTAGAAAATTGATTTTTAAAACCACATTCCTCTTATATGCCCAGTACCACTTTTTTGGACTTCAAGATTAAATTAATATTCTATAATTTTAATAAATTTTATTCATATAGAATTTATTCTCAGCGACAAGACGGACAAATAAGAAAAGACGACTAAGGAGAAAAAAACGTTAATTTATTGATGCCATAAGGACAATTTCCTTACGAATTTAAATTTATTTTTCGAATATTAATATCATTTTATAAATTAAATCACCGTTCATTGATCGTGGAATTAGCTCGGGGATGACATCTATTAAATTATTAAAAGTATTATTAGAACCTTTCGGCCGCACACAATTATACAGGAAATCAGAAACACAATTTTTAACCTAAAGTTGCCCATGTCTGTTTGATTGGAACTGGAACACGAAGGATTTCATTTGAATTATCTGCGTGCTACCACCAGTACAACCTTCTTGGTACACCGGTAATAACGCGAATTTCAAAATAATTTTAAAAATTTTCTGTTCAATAGAAATTAGGATTTAATCCAAAACGATCGTTGCAATAATGCTAAATAATTTTTTATTTATCTGCATGATCACACGTAGTGTCGAACATAGTAAAGGATAGGAGCGTTTCCAAAAGGGACGAATTCGGATTTTAAAATGGAAACCTAAATTTGACTGAATTGACCAAGAACACCACTCACAAATGACGAAATTTCTACCTTTTCGGTTCATATTTTTCGACTTTTTGCACATTTTTAGGGTTTTTCAATTGGCGTGACAAACGGTATGGAAAATAAAAATTTGAAACTCATTGCTTCTAGGGTAACTTATTGTGCTGAATTCGAAAAAAATGTCTCACCTGTGTTTGGTCGCTAATTTAGCTTGCAGAGTTGAAAAACCTTGATTTTGAGCGCTAAATCACACATTTTATTAGGAAGGAATGAAAATTGTCTTGAAACCCGGAAAGATGGACCTAGAGAATTTAATTTCCTTTCATTTGAGTCCATGGTCATGTAGATTGGCGAAGTTTTGTGGTCCCTATCAGCAAATCCCCGGAAAGCATTTGGTGTTCCCATTTAAATACATGGACATTGAACAAAAATTATTTTGTGCAAAAATGGGTCTAACTGACTGCAAACTATAAGTTTTTGATATTTTCGAGTTTAGCAAAAAACTTTGGGTTCTTGGCTTTCAGGGTAAGTCTGAAATTACTGTAAACATTTATTGGGTATTAATACCGCCATAAATTAATCTTATGGAATCAAAACTGAACACTGTCTTGGTTTTCCCTCAACTATAAAAATTAAAAACATACATGTGAATACAGAATAAAATGTGGAGCTTTTGACATAACCAAATTCGTTCCCATGGCTACTTTAGGTCATTATAGTACCACTCGAGAGGTCAGGGCACCTTGGTAATTGTTTGCCCTAATTCGGAATCGGACCAAAATTGCAAGAAGATATAAATTATAATTCCGGGTACCTAGTGTACTTGATTCCGCCCGAAGATAAAAATTCGGATGAATAGTAAATTGCATTCCCGAACGAAATCGTCCGTTGATTTAGTAAGAAGTTTTGCCCAGCGTTACATATAGGAAGTTGTGTAATTCATATGCAAAAATATTCACAAGCACAAATTAATCATCACAAACAAGAAAGCAAATTGAAAATTAAATCGCACGTAACACTAGGAAGCAGGAAAAATAATAATAATTTTAATGTATTTATTTTATACGGTTACGTATGGATTTATTATTTATCTCATTTATGTTTGGAGATTTCGAAAACAGCTTGTTGTCATAGTCAGTACATGCTCATAAATCTTTAAAACATTATTTGAATTTAAACATGCCCGACCCCGGAATGCAGCAGGATCCTATTAGAAGGCTCATTGTATGGCACAAAATCCAATATTTGTGCATAGCGAAGTTGTCATCAGGATGATTAAAAGCGCTGGAAGTAACTGACTCTGGCGTTGGCGGATTTGGAACACAGGGAGTCGTAGCAGTTCCGGGTGTGGTTGTAGATTTTCGAGTTGTAGTAGGCGTGATGGTTGTTGTCGGAGGGCAGGGTCTCTTTGTGGCGGTGGTGGGCCTGGGCCATAAATCTGGGAAGTCAAACGGTTGACCATTGCAGTAGTCTGTGTCGCAATGACAAACTATGTTTTTATTCGCCGGCGTCAAAAGTGTTGCGTCGAGGTTGCATTTTGAAGTTATATTAACTGTTCGGCGGTCGGGATCAGTATATGAGAACCAGGGCTTTCGATGTAGGTCCACAATCCCAGGTCTATTATCTCTAGCATCTATCTTTAGATTAATTTCACAAACATCCACATCCCCGCGTCGTTCGGAAGAATCTACAGCGATTATTGAATAATTTCTTCAAAGCAGAGTAGCCTCAAAAACATTGTTGCACAAATCAGAAACTACTTAATACAAAATTTTTGGTCATATTGTATATATGTAGATATACGTATAGTAGTCTCCTTTTCATGGTTGTTTTTTGATTGTCTGGGTTGGGGAAACTGGACCCATTTGCATATTTTCTGGCCAATTTGTGCTGAGGGATTCAGTCTGCATTCACATTCTTCACCAAAATCCTGATAAAATGAGCAGTGATAACAGTGTAACCCTGCAACAATAATCAATAATTGACTTTAGCCTCAAACAAAAGTGAAACCAAATTAAAAATAATTTTCGGTAGTGTGTATACTTGATGTAACTGAAGCGAAGAATAGTAAACCCGTGCAAGCACAAAACACTAAAGTTTTTAGGTCTGTTATAGATTTAACACCCATTTTCGGGTTTATAGTTTCCAACAATAAATTCAAAGCGTGAAAATACTAAAGCTGGCAAATCATCGTTGACTGATGGGATTGACTGGGGAGATTGTGATAGCTGTGATTGAATGTTTCATTTTAAAAAGAATTTTATGATTGTGTTGCTTTCTTCTTATTAAATCAATGAATTTTAGTAAACTTTTAGAGACAAAGAAACTTTATCTGCCTGATATCACTATGGTGTTTGCCTTGCGACGGGGAGAGATAGTAAAACTTTATTCTACAACTGGCATCGACACGATGCTTGGCTTACGACAGAGAGAAATAAATAACACTAAAATCCGTTTTGAAAATCATGAATGAAAGAAATAAAGTTTGTTCCACTGATACGGCTATGATATTTGCCTAAAGACTACAGTACGTAATTTATTAATGTTATAAAACATTAGATTAATTTGATTTAATTATTTAACTTTAACCACGCACATGATTATGAGCTTTGATATTTGTATGTCTTAAAACCGTAATCACTATTTCATCAACCATTTTCTTATCGATAAAAAGACTTTCTAAATGTTTCAACAAAATCGGTGATGGTTCCTGTAGCAACTACTAACAATCCAATTACTTCAATGTTCTTAAGATTCTATCGTTCTTGTAGATAAGGGATGCAGGACTCATTAAAGATTCTATTAATTAGTTTTAATAATTAATTAAGTCAAAATAAATATCCCTTTATATTGCATCTTCAAATTAGTTCAGAAGCGAAATTTGGACTATGTTATTCCTTCGAACGCTCAGAGATTCGTAAGTAATTCCAAATGGTATATACATACATGATTAAAATAGTTAAATATCAGCTAGTTTTCGCATTATCTGGCTTTGTATAAATGATTTTGAAACATTTGCTGGATGCTCTAATGCTGGCTATTACAATTTTTTGTTCATTCCCTTAAATAAAATTGTTTTCGGAATTCTTCCAAAATGGTGGATAATTTGTCAATATGCCAATGTTAAGTTACTTTATTTTCCAGTTTTTTAATATTTTAAAGATATTTCCAGAATTTTATCGTTGAATATGAAAAGAATTTTAGGTTTGCAGTTTTGCAGAACCATTCACAAATCTGTGATTTTATGTAAACGTGGACAGGCGTAAGTAGATTTGCATATTTTTAAAAAATTGATTTTTAAAACCATGTTACTCTTATTTGCCCAGTACCATTTTAATATAATAAATTCTATTTATATTGAATTTATTCTCAGCGCTAAGACGGACAAATAGAAAAGACGACTAAGGAGAAAAAAACGTTAATTTATTGATGCCATAAGTGCAATTTCCTTGCGAATTTAATTTTATTTCTCTTAATTATTTAATAATAATATTAATTTTGGGATATATTTTTAAACCCCCAGTAAATATGAGAGAAATCACCAGTAAATATACTAACAGTAAAAATATACGAAGTCAGCAGAAAATTCATGAATCTACAGTAAATTTATGAATCTTCAGTAAATCCATGAATTCGCCAGTAAATTCATAAAATCACGTGTAAATTCAAAAAATCCCCTAAAAATCAATAAAATCTTCACAAATCACCAAATATCAGTAGGAACATTATTTTATGAGTTATGAATTGTGATTCAGTTATCTAATATCCATTTAATGTAAGCAGGAAAGCTTTTTCAACTTAATTAATTATAAAATTATTATTTAATAATAAATTTAATAATTATTTACCAACTATAGTTCAATAATTTTAATAATTTTTTACTAATTAATTTAATAATAATTATTTATTTATTCATTACAATTATCATTACGCGTTGTTAAATGTAAGGCAAACCCAGGCACAAAATATCAGGCAAGACTTGTCTGATATCTGCCATATGCCTGAAATATAATACAAAGACGATCTTTAATACGCATTTTCTAGCGATGTCCTAAATTCCCAGGCGATTTCATGAATTTACTGATTATTTAACGCATTTTCTGGTGATTTCACGAATTTACTGGTGATTTCATGAATTTACTGGTGATTTAATAGATTTACTGTTGATTCGTGAATTTAATGCAAATTCATAGATTTACTGGCAGTATTTACTGTTAAATTCATTATAATTACTGTAAGTTTAAATGGTAGCCTAAAAGTATACCGCGTGCTCAGAACGCTTTCAAAGTTCCTGTTGACAATACCTGTAACAACATTTTGACAACTTTTGAAAATGAACGTAAGCTAAATTTTATTCGTCATTAAATTAATATTATTATTAAATTATTGTTAATATTCATTATTAAATTATTATCCTTCCTCCGTCGCCGAACTTCATGCCTACGCTGGTGACGTTCCGGGTGTTCAGCCAGGACCACCGACCAAGGGCGCTGGTGTAGCTTATCCTGCCCCAGTTAATAATATCTTTACCGACCCTGCTGCAAGATTCCCGCCGGGCTTTGTTGGTCCAGCAAATATGGCCGCTCCTTACAATTAGAAGTCATTTTTCAATTTCTTGCTACTAAGCTTCACTCCTATTAGAACCGAATTTTTAAAAAATTTCTCAATTAATTATTGTAGTTTTGCGTCCAAATTTGGTCTGTCAATATAATCAAATGGTAATAAATTGGCAATAAATTCTATAATAATATAAATCTATAATAATAAATTGATTATCTACGGATTTTACAATTTCCTGTTTTTTAATTTAAGCATTTTATGGCAAAATCGCCTTTCTTCACGGTACCATTTCCCTGATGGTACAATTCCCTCACGGTGTCCTATACCAGAGGCTTAGCGCTTATAAATAATCTAGGATTGCTGCATAGAGCCTAAAATACATTTAAATTATACATAAAAATTATTAATTTTATTTTTACAAATACTTCCAGTTTAAAAGCAAAATAAGAAACATATAATTACCTTCAAATAAAATGACAAAAGAAGCCTTATCATCATTTTGTTTGACGAGCGCCGATTAAGAACTTGTCAACCATTTAAGCCAGCATTCATTTAGCATTCCAATCGCAAGTAAAATAAAAGTTTTACAATAGAGTATCAATGACCAAACAGCTAGAAGATTGAATATATAAGATTGAATACAGATTGAATGGACGAAAAATCACATCCAATATTGGACCCTGGGAGTGACACGACATAGAAACTTTTTATTCGCACAACGTCGGTGTGTCAGCCATTGGGTCGTTCGCCATTACCCGCAGTGTCCTTTCAGGTTTACCGTGGAGTTTCAAATCCGAGCAAGTCATTGAAACCTTAAATGCATTTGTGCATCGTATATTTCATGTTACAACGAATCCTGTATCTCACACAATTATGTTCATGTATACAGTATGTCAAGCAATGTTTGCAATTTCAAACGCAAACCCTTCTCGTTATTTTTCGCATTTATCAAAACCCATTACTTACAAAATCCAAAGCTCCTTCGTTTCCGTTGGATTTCCGGTATAGAAGCCTTTCCGAAGTCAATGCGTGAATTTGCCTTAAATTAAGGGAAATATTTTAATTTGCACCAAATAAATCAGATTTCAGCACCAAATTCACTTGCACCATTTATAACAGCAATCAGCACCAAATAATATAAACTTGCACCAAATATAATAAACTTGCACCAAATGTTATAATTAAATTTGCACCAAATTAATAAAATTTGCACCAAATTCAATACAGTTGCATCAAATTCAATCCTTTTACAATCAATTCAATACTTTTGCATCAAATTAAATATATTTGTCAAATTCAATACTTCTAAAGATCAAACGATTGAAGTTTACATTGTTTGGTGCAAGTTTATATTATTTGGTGCAATTTTATATTATTTGGTGCAAGTTGCCATTTACATTTGATGCTAAAATGTCTAAATCTGGTGCACGTTTAAATGGGTGTATTAAATTAACACAATAATTACGAAAGTCAACTAATGATTTACCCTTGATTTTAAATTAGAACTTGAAATTTAGAGTTTTTTTTAGAGAAGTTCATAATTCTGAATAATTTGTGGATTTAACATAACTATTATTATCATAATGGGACTTTTTTGTAGTTTTTTTATTGTAGTTTTGTATATCGTCCGCGAAGTATCAAAAAGTACCAGCTTCTGTGTTGAGGGTATAGAAATTGGTACTTTGGGATCTTTCGCCGACTATATGTATATTTAAACACATTTTATTCAGTTGGGAGGAGCACGATTGTGTGTTGGACATGTAATGTTTGGAGGTAAAACGATGAGCAAAACAGCATTAAAGTTTTTATCACCGTCGCAACTATGTACAATAATGATTTCAAACACCATACAAATTATTTGTATGTAAATATGTATATATATATATATACATTCTTACATATATGTATAATAGTGTAATATTGGTGCATCACAATGATCCCAAAGACACTAATAAATGGGAAGTCGGAATGTATGTACTGTCTATGTATATGCCTTATTAAGAAAATCAAAATGTATTGCTCTATTACCTATACATGTTGGATGTGTTATTGAATAAAACACGCCGATTTCGGAATAATTATATAGGTATATTTAAACCAGGTCGGCATTAATGAGTGGGATATTCCCCCTTATGTTTCTTCTTTGAAACTCATTTGTATTTATTGTCAATAGTTGTCCAAGGCCCGTCGTGATTAAACTCAATGACTGCGTTGATGGACATTCAGAATTGTGTCAACTTTTATTGATACGGATCTCCTTGGGGAATTCACAAAAAAGTTATTATTTCATTATAAGTGTAATGATGAAGTCTGGAGTTAGTTGTTTTCATGTCAATGAGGTCTTAAAAATAAAACGCACTCATTGCACACAAGATTTAATATCGACGGGTACGAGGACTAAACTAATTCAAATTCAAATGAGATAATGTTCTAATTCGAGTACTGCCCTTAAAATTAATTTATGCATGATACAATACAATATATTCCAGTTCATGAGGTCATAGTAGTTTCATGGTGGCAGAAACAGTTTTTGTCATAAATCCTGAGGGTTGTCGCCGATTTTAAAGCGTAATAAAAATTATATTTCAAGATTTACCACATCCAATACCAATAATTAACTACAATATACACTATTGCAATAGTACAGTACATAGTCTTGGTTCTCGGTATAAAAACAGCGGAACTAGCAGCATAATGCTACTAACATTTTCGGAACGCTCCAGCCTACACCTCCAGCTAACCCGTTACACACTCAATAGAATAAACAAGACACCCTCACCTGTCATCCACTGTGGCTATACCAAGAAGAAACATGATGATTAAGTAAGTAACTCTTTGTTTTTGCTAAAAATACTTCAAAGTAGATATTTCAGTGAAGTAGCGCCAGAGGCCGCACTTGGAGTGGCGTATGCACTTCATTCCCTCCAGAGGAGTAAACGTTTTTTTAAAACGTAAACGGCTTTTTAAATGCTTAGTATGTTCAGACTTTTAAGTGTTCGAATACAATTTCCGTTAAGCATTATTATTATTAGTAAATATTATACTTGTTGATACAACTTTTTGATAATTTTTGTTAATTAATTTTCAGGAGTATTCTGAACCACGCATTAGGTATGTTCCTGGTGTTCGTGATCCTTAGTGTCAACTCCGGGACTGGGATGCCGCAGGAGACCAACGCCGCATCATCCGATGCTCCGGAAGTGGAGACTCGTGTATGTAATTTGTAACAATTATTCAAAACTAATAATACATTCATGTTTAAATACGAAAAATTATGCTGATAAATATTTTATTATACTTCTATAATATGTATAATACCTATGTAATACGTTTAATAAAGCTTAATACAACTACTATACATATTGATGTGTTTGCTTTACAGTGTGGTACTTACGGGTGTGAGTGTCGTTACGACTTCCAATGCTACTGGCCATTCCAATGCATTCTGGGCCGTTGGGGTAATTACTGTGGCTAAACGAATTTATATGGCTACACTTCCTGTTGGTTGACATTTTTTGACATGATCAGAGTTTACAGTTGACCGTAAGGAAAGTGAGTTGATTATGATGTATACGTATATCATGATTTTGAAAAATAAAAATTAGATGAGTTAGCAAAATAAGAGTACTGTTATTTTATTACTGCTACTATTATTATTACTAGTATTATTACTACTTAGTAATAGTAAGCTTGAGTTCTGTGAGTTGTAGAATCATACAATCTTTAATTTTAGAACTTATTAAATATTAGACCATTAAATCTCTCCAAAAAGCAGTATCTAGTTATATTTCTTTATATTTCATTAGTTTCATACATACTTTCTTTTGTATTGTTTCGGCTTGTAAACAATAGTTTCACTTTTTAATTGCATCACGTTCGCGATATCCACACTAAATATTACTCCAGCTGTTCTTACATTCTTTTATTTCTTAGAGTGTACATTTATAACATTCTTTGTTAACATAATTTAATGTGTCACAGTATCATGCATGCTGATTATAAATAGTACTATAAACAGCCCGTTGCAGTCATTCTTACATCAAATCAAATCCATTTCATTTTTATACTTGAGACTGAGACAGTTGTCATGCACAAATAATAAGGTCAAATATTTATTAAACCCAAGCGTTTTCAACACTCGCCCAAATGGTAATTACTATAGAGCTTCGCACATAATATTTTTTGCTGACACTTCGGTTTTAGTACGGAAATCATTCACGACCTATTACCATATAACAAATTCATTGTCTTTATTATCTTCCCAATATAATTTACTTACATTACATATCTGCGTAAATAAAACATTTAAGAATGCTCATCGCCATGTCACTGCTAACATCCATGTTGATCGGGAGTTCTTCATGTAAGTTTTTAAATCTTAATTAACGTGTAATGTGGTGTTTGGCAAAAAATACCAACTTGAATCCTGCATTCATCAACATACCTATAAGTATATAATATTATATAATAAGTACCCCTCCATATATATTCACTCGGGATATAATCTCTCCCATTGAGGAGATATTCTCTCCATATTATTGTTAACATGTTACAAAAAGAACTGAATTAGCCTCAATTAGTAGTAGTTTCCATGACAACGATGTATATGTGCATGAAATATATGACGTTTTGTACACATATTCATTCAATTTGGGATTGACAGAATTTAATTAAAGCTTAATTAATTGGTACTACAAAATCGTCGCTTGACAACGATTTACGTATCTGACTGGGGAGGGTTGAATAATGCAACGCCGGGTAACACCAAAACCACCTCTTCGCGATCGTTCATTTATTTTTCATTATTGGGATGATTCTTTAATTATTAATTCTTTAATCCATCCTATACGGGGTGGAGTGGATAAGCGAAACATAACGCTGATTATCAAGAGGGAGTGGGGGTTCATTTACGGCAACAACATAAATCACTCATCAGATTTCGACATTTACCGCTTCAACAATTACTACTGAAGTTGGGACATAAACAACCATATAGTTAGTTGCTCAAGTATATTATTTACGGATACTTTTTCTTATGCTCAAAACATATTTCCTTCAAACTCTTACTCAATGTTTCCGATTTTTATGGAAATCATAAAAAATATAATTTAGCCAAAACCAGCATTATGCTGCATGAAAATCTTCTGTGGGACTATAGAAAACTTCATGAACAACATATGAATAATTTTAATTTAACCTCCCTGTGAATATTTAAAAAGGAATGTTTACCGAAAATTCAATTTAAATCGGTCAATGTTTGCAGTTTGACCTGGGTTAAATGCTGGGTGTTCTCGAGTCAAAGAGCTAAAGTAAGGGTTATAAAACTCTTACAATGGTTAAGCATATTTGAAATCAATGGAGTACGTGGTTTAGTTTAGCAAGATTCGTTATTTATTGCCGAGCTTTCGTTTACAAGCTGTAAACATCTTCAGGGCGAAGAGGCGAATGTAATATAATGACTATTTGCGATTCACTAATATTTCTATTTTCATAAAAATATTTTTACAGAAAAAATTACTTAATTTTAGCACTTTTGTGTTATTTAAAAAAGCTTCAGTTTCGGAATAATCGGTAACCATGCGTTGCTGAGTTTAAGACCTTGATTGATGTTCATCAAAGGAGCTGTGGATTGTTGTATGGCTAGACCTTTAATTTTTCTTAAATTAGTTTTTCTTTCGTGGATAATTAATTTAGAAGAATCCCAGTCAATTTTGTGACTTCTTTTTCTTGCTATATGTCGGTAAATAGCTGATTCTTTATATTCTCTTCGTCTTACGTGTCCTTTGTGTTCTTCGAGTCTTCTTGACAGTGTTCGTCCTGATTCACCTATGTAGATCGAGTCGCATGTCATGCACGGTACTTGGTAAACTCCGGTTGTATCTTCTTCTTCTTTATCTTTCACTGGTTTCAACATGTGAAGTACTTTCACTCCTGGCGTGAAGGTCACTTTCCAGTGGAGCTTTCTCCGGAGAATTCCTGCGATTTTGTTGGACATGTTACCTACATATGGGATTGGGACCCAAGGATCATCTTTTTCATTAATTGTGTCCAAATCAATGTCTACATGGGATGTGTTTGAAGGATGAGTAGATGTCGTTGTAAAGCTGTTATTCAAGATAGGAGGTACATTCGAAATTAGTTGTTCAAGACCAAATTTATTTTTAATTCTTCTTATCCTGTCATTGATGAATTTGATGGGGTAAGCATTTTCATTTAATGCTTTTCGGATGTGGTTTAACTCTTCTTCCAGAAATAATGGGTGGCATACTGACATTGCACGGTGTACAAGAGAATCAACTACAGAGATTTTTTGAGATTTGTGAAGAAAGAAGTTAAAGTGTAGATACCTATCAGTGTGAGTTGGCTTCCGGTATACTTTTGTCTGGATCTGATCATTTTCCCGGATAATCATTATATCTAGGAAGGGAATTTTGCCGTTCTCCTCTTTTTCAATTGTAAATTCAATTTTCGGATGATATGAGTTTAAAACGTCAAGGATGTCCCCGCATTGGACTTCAGGTACTGCTGCAATGATGTCATCTACATGTCGTCTCCAGAAGTAGATGCTTGTATTATTTGTTACCAGATCTTTTTCAAGTTGTTGAAGATAAATATCGGCAACTGTTCCTGAGATTGGAGATCCCATCGGAAATCCTTCCGTTTGAAGAGAAAATTCTTCGTTATACTGAAAGTAGGTATTAGATAGGCACGTCCTTAACAGTTCCGTAATGTCATCAATCGACAGTTTTGATTCCAAACCTTCTGACCATGATGGACCTTCCTCCAGTCGACTATAAATGGCTTGAATAGAGGCTTCGATTGGTAAATTAGTGTATAAGCTTTTTACGTCAAATGATACAAAAATGTAACCTGGTGGAAGATTTAGGTTTTTAAGGTGGGAAATTAGGTCAGTTGAGTTTTTTACTGTGGTTAGGGGATTTTTATTTGATTTGGAGATAAGATGATTAAGTGTTTTAGCTAGTTTAAAATATACTGAGCCACGATAATCATTTATTGGACGGAAAGGTATATCTTCTTTATGAATTTTTTGGTAATCCATAAAACTTGGAAATTCTTGGTTGTTTTTCTATAATTACGGACATAAGATCTTTAGTTAAACGATTGCACTTTTTTAAATGTGTACACTGTTGTATTAAATTGTCAATGAAAACGTTAGTAGGATTATAGTCAATTTTTGTGTAGGGACCATCTTGAAGAAGTTGTTGGATTTTTAGGTGGTAGTCATTTTTGTCCATAATTACAGTGCTATTACCTTTGTCGGCTTTAAGGATTACAATATCCTCTGTTTTTAAGCAGCTTTATTGTTTTCATTATTGCATTTTCTGGTTTGGCCATTTTTTCACTCTGGATAACTTTGCATATGTTTTGACGGACAATTTCTTTTTCCACTTCATCAACGTCGCTGTTGTCGAGATGGATTTCGATTGATGATATGAATTTCAGTTTTAAATTATCTTGAAGGAATTTGTTTGGAGGTAAAGCATAGTTCATTCCTAGTGATAACAGCTTCATTTCATCATTTGTTGGTTCGTAATGACTCAGGTTAATAACTGTATTCGTCCCTGTGAAATCAGTATCTCGAACACCAGGGGTCGTCATAGTAGTTGCAGAGGTCTTACAATGGTTACATCACCTGGCTACCCTTAAATTGACTCCAAAATTATATCAGATGGCTCGAAGAGACATAAAATGCAGAGAAGTTTGAAGGCAACGTTAAAATATTATATGTACTATATATATAGTCAGGATGTTATGGCAACAATTGATGAACACCTCTCCGCGTAATAGCCTGTTCGGTGAAAGAAAAAACTTTCGGAGAGATTATGTATTTGTCGGAAAGAACATCACCGGAGGGAATGTGCCCGAGTGAATGTATCCGGAGGGAATGTTGTTATTATTATTACTGGTGTATAGTGCCGCAAAACGAAAGGGTCATTCGAGGCTGGGAGGCTACGCCTGGACAATTCCCATGGATGGT
>JAQGAK010003333.1:0-15522 GCA_034696945.1 Lipothrix lubbocki
TTCCAAGCCTTTTACAGCGCGAAGGACTGCTCAGGCCACCTAAGCGGGCCCATTGCAGATTACCCTAAAAGAAAAACCACTTAAGCCACTAGATTAGTGAATCTACCCGAAGCTATGATAAACTGTAGCAGTTCACTAATCCTAGAAGTAGCAATTAAATCCTCCGTGAGCCCACATGCACCAAGGTCAGTCGACTCTCCCTATAAGAGCACCCTATAAAGATCATGATTTGCGCTGTTATAAGGGTACGCTCTTATAGAGAATTAGGCTTAAATACACGAAGAAATTTAAATAACCTTGTTTTTTGTGTACACCGAAATAATTACAACATACTACCCTTATTTAAAGCCTAATATAGCTTAAATTGGTCTATAAACTTGTTTTAAACAGTTTATTAAAGTATTATTGAACGTCAGTATTGATTTTGAACGAAATAAAAATTTTCTTAACATTTTAAATAAAAATTCTTAACAATAAACATATAGCAATTTATGTATTTAGTTTTTAATTTGTTCTAAAAGTATTTATTATGAGCTCAGTATTGATTTACCCATAATTCAATTAATGAATATTTACGTCACTTATTATTACTCTAAGTATTCATCAGCTTGTTACTTCCCCTAATCCCTAATCACATCGACACTAAAACGAACTTTTCAATTAAAAATCTAGTATTAAAAAAACCTATTTGTAGCCTTTTTTACTTCAAAAACCAGGATTTTTAAAATGCAACCCAACTCCGTTAAATACTTGCAGGTAAAATAAATGTATGAGACATAATCTAATTTAGATCTTATTATAGGTAACGCTAGTAGTTGAAATAACTTATTCTTTAATTTGCTAGCCTTGACACGAGATTGATTTTTGTAGCTTTAGTTTTTTACATTCTGATTTCAATAATATTCTTATTTGTCTTAAATTCCATTGAAATTTCAAGTATAAATATATGAAAGGACGTTAATGCTATGCTCAATTTTAAATAATTATTAAGCAGAGACTCACGCTCCCACATTAAATGTTAAATAAATCATGCTACTTTTAACAATAATGATTAGGACGACGCAAATGCTAGTTTTACAGAAGAAAATAATCACAGGTTAACGTTACGTTGTGCAGAATGCTGTTATAGGGAGAGAGACAGGCTTCAACAGTAGGTATTTTGGCGCTGTTATAGTGGAAATGCTTCTATAGGGAATGCTTTTATAGAGAACGCAAATAACATTGTAATACCCTGGGGAGGAATGAAAGGTGCTCTTATAGGGAGAATGCTCTTATAGGGAGGCCTCTTATAGGAAGAGTCAACTGTACAGCAGCCGCTGAAGTCTAAATGCTAGGCATCTGTTTATAAAATGAGTAGAATCATCCACTTCTGTTTCACAATATAAACAGAGTGGTGAATCTCTTAACTTCATTTTAAACAAATGCGCGTTAAAGCAACCATGCCCCGAGATAGTATCAACTAGAACTTTGGTGTGAATCCTCGTGTTATTAACCAGTGCTGGTTTACCATATAATGGTAGAGGTACCCAGCTCTTGGTCTTTTTACCCAAAGGTGTATTATTCCAGCGGTGCAAAAATAATTTGCGCTGTTTATCGAGGATTTCCTTCGTAACTACACATACCGAAACTGGTATAGACCTGGTGACTACAAGTTCAGATTCAGGGCTATAGGAATGTTTCGCTAACCTATCTGCTTCCTCATTGCCGACAAAGCCTTTGTGGCTTTGTATTCAGTGAAGTTGAACCTGATTGCTTATGCCTAAGCGGTTATGGAAATTAACATGCAAAATTTTATTGAAGACGTGTTCCCCCCTTACTAACATAAATTGGTTTTTCACACTTGGGGGGTTATAACTCGATAAAAGAGACGAACCCGCACAAAAGATTTACGGGGTATGTTTACTCTACAAAATGTCTACTTGGTGTAAAAATTTCAAATCCGTAGCTTCGGGTCACCCCGAGAAAGTTCCTTGTTAGTTAACTTAGTGGGCCTCTTTCGGAATTCAAAGTTTCTTCACGTCCTTGTGATAGTTTTATAACCCACCAAAACTGTAAATGAAAGTAATGGAGGTACAAAACTCATCACAAAATTTATGAAAAATATCCAATCGAATTGAATTGGATGGGATACAAGCTGTGAAATCTAATGACAAAAGTACAGTCTACAAAAGCCTTTTACCGTGCCGACTGAATTTCTCATGACAATTTCTCATGTAAAAACCTGACTTCGTCCTTTACTATAAAAAAATTCATTGACTGATAAACCAATAAATGAAATTCTTGGCGAATGCGTAAGATTACTAACCACGTTGTTGTTAATTTAGTAGAGATTGTATGAATTCACTGGTGATTCACGAATGTACTACCGAATCGAGGGTTAAAGTTCTAACTAATGAAATATACATCAATAGAGCGGTCCGGTGTATCTAAAGTTTTATGGATAAAAATAATTGTATAAACCATTGAATTTCTGTGCAAATTATTTGTATATTTGCTTGCCGCTGAAATGTTAAGAATGCTAACAATAATCATGGAAAATTGGCGGCACCGTTAATAACATAGCAATTATCGTAGTTATCACATCCTGGAGTAAAATGGTTATTAGGTTCTTTTTTCATTCCCTATGTAATTTAAATGCATATCTCATCCTGCACTGAATTGATGGTGGATGACTCATTTTACATCTAGCTACCAATAGGGTTAACTCACTCTGCATCTCCTCGGACGATATTCGTGCAGAACTATGACATTCTACATTCCCTAATAATTTTAAACAATTTACATAACTAACAGTGTCACAGTCCAATTAAGAATAGCGTCAAGCATTGTCATAACCATTCCTGAATCAACGTAAAACATGGATCCCACTGTCACACGTATGGGCCTCAGACTGGTCAGGACCTTTGTAAATTTGGGAGGATGTTGCCGCCTTTTCCAACTGCGCAACATTTGCGTAGATTCCTCGTTGACCATTGCTAAGAAGGTGAAACTACATATTAAAAGGCTCATGGTCATAAAAACTCCACAAAATGCTGTCGCTGCGAACAAACCCGTGCATTTCACTATTACACATAACCAGCCGCAAGACATGGCACTAAAAATGAATAAACTTGCCGGAATGATTGTTCTTGTATAAATATACAATGCTTGTTGCAATAAAACCTGCATATTACGATAATGAATGAGAAAGTTGTCCTTGTCTCTTAAAGTGTCCTTAGTGAGGTAAACACTCCGATCCAACCTACAGTTATTTAGAAATTGCTAGCATGTATTCTTTCTATGAATTATTGGCATTTAAACATTTTCAAAGTAAAGTACAATGTAACAAGAAAAATCACTTACGTCATTTCCCTTATCACTTGTCTAAATGTAAATAGCAGCTCCACCCCGGGCCCAAAGTAAAATAACATTAGGTATAATCCCGTTGGGAGCAAATAAACATACATTGTCCAACACAAAAATAGAATTAGGATTCTTGCATAAATGTTCCACTGAGCAATGTCAAACAAAGATGTAAAACAGAGCTTTAAATCTGGTCGAAAGAAAGGTATAGTGGTGGTCGCAACGTCGAACGCAAACGCAAACCACCAGAGTACCAGAACAAGCCAGCCACCTCTGTCATTCATCAATTGTTCGGTTCGGCTGTAGTCAGCATCCGGTCGTAGCTGATAACTTGCTGCAAAATTACAATGCACATTAGAAAACGCTAATATTTTTTGGCCATGTTTTGGGTTTTGCTACAGGATTTGTCACCACTTGCAACGATGTTTTAAATTTGAATTTTTGTTAAAAAACAAAACATCTGTTTCGAATTAAATAATTGTTTATTTGTATATATATATTATATATGCATACTTGATTTCAATTCTTATTTTGAATACAACTTAAAATAACGTCTTGTATCCTAATTCAATTTTTAGCAGAATGAAATCAAATTATGGAGTCAAATTTTTTAGCAAAAAGTAACCTTTGAATCGAGTTTTGCTTAGTTTTAGAATGCATCTATAAATCAAATTGATTTGGTTTGAATCGAATTTAGTTTTTCGAAAAACATATTCGGTTACCTAAACAAAACATTTTGCTTACCTTTAAACGCTTTCACATATTTGACGTAGCGACGAATTAGATTGTCATAATCTGACCCCACAAACCATAAATTTGCATGGCAAATGATCACAACAAATGTCCCTATGCAAACCAAGCCGCAGGAATATTTGTCTACCTGTTCTGCAGTTGGACATAGACCGACTTGTATAAATCTAATTAATGACCAAGCAAAAAACAAAGTATGACCTAAGAAGTTAATGTACCAGGCATACAAATGTTTTCCTTCTAAACATATCCGTGGCAACGTCCCACTTCCGTCCCATGTGTACGGCAGGTGATACAAATATTTGTTTTGCCATAACCCGCAAAACATGTATTTTCTGGAAATTATACCTAAACCAAGCATTGTTCCGTACAAGTTTTAATCAGCGGAGTGAATATATTTAGAACATTAGTAACTTCCTTTTAATAACCCGAATTAAAAACTAAATTCTCCTACTTGCCTGAAAGTAAGTTTAAAGGAAATATAGCGTTTTTAAGCTGACTGAATAGTAACCGTAATCCGCATAACGTATTCGTTCTACTGTAACGAATATTGTCTTTGGTCGGAGAGAAGCACGTTTTGTTTGCACGTTTTCCCTAAAGAAATAGTTCAAATGCCTCAATAATTATTTTTTGAAATTACACTGTAAAGGTTTGCCTTAACTGCCTAATAGGTTAATAGAGCTTGTTTCCGTTTTCTTAACAGTTTTCAAATACTACAATTTAAAACGATTGTCATTGATGATAGCGATGAATAGTAACGCGGAAACGGAATGTCAGGGCACACAACTTAATTTAGTCGTAGCAAAGCCAAATTATTTATATAACAAGGAGTAAGTTTAAAATATTATACACGGTGATTTCATGGGTAAATATGATGATACTTGGATTTTAATCCAGCTAAGCTGGTTTTACCATGGTTGTAATTACAATAATGACATAACTATGGTAATATATTTGTAGGTCCGCGTGCTTCATTGTGGTGGAAGAGACAATCAAAAGTTGAAAAGTACAGTCGTAAATGGAAATACAAGTAATTTATATATTAAAACAGTAAAATAAGGATGAAATATCTTAGCAAATTCTTTTCAGCAAGTATACTATATGCATTGTGGTATAAACGTACAAAAGTCAGAACTAGACTTAAGTGGAACTTGCTTATTATTATTGGCAACAATACACATAATAATAAAATACGAACAATTTAAATAATAGGACTTAATTATATAAGTTGTAATCCTACGCGCTCCTCGCTCCTGTGTTTAAACGATTGCATCTAAATAAACGTCATGGTTAAATAATTTTGTTTAATATACAAAAATTTAAAAACTACACTGAAATGATGGTCGATAACCCATCTTGCATTGAAGGGCATGCGGGGATTATCTTTCTTGCGCGTCATGTATGTAGTAATATGTTAAATCATTGTTATAATGAAAATAGCACGTACGGCATAATTACTAACGCAATGAATACAACATTATTTTTTGGGGTATTTGTTGGCGATTGAAATGACAATGGACAATTAACTGTTCCAACAAAGTAATAAATGTTCATTTGAAACTTTCCATCGATTTAAATTTTTGAACTTATTTTACAGAATATGTTTACTTGCGCAACTTAAGCAGCTTACGAGTTTTGCTATTTTTTCAGGCTAGGAAAGTTTGACTCTTATAACGCAAATGCCTTAATAGCGAGTGCTTTTATAGAGGGAGCAAATAGCATACAAAAATGCACGGGCAGGTCAACAAGTGCTGTTATGGAGAGAGTGCTTTTATAAAGGGGTCTCTTATAGCGGGAGTGGACTGTACATGTTGTGCTCAAGCGTAAAAAGCTTGATCCAAAGGAAGTTTTTAAATTGGGGACTAAAGTTTATTCTGAACGCATTTATTCTCATAATGTATGGGCCTTTCCTCCTGTACGGCAGGTGAAACAGAGCTGTAAAAGAAGGATTCGGATCTGCTGGAAAAGTTTTCATTTGAAATTTATTATATTATTCGCAACAAAATTGTCGTCAGCAATCAGCAATGGCTTCCTAATGTCTTTTTTATAATAATTTAAACAACGGAAGTCCATTGTCGGCTGTCATTTGAAATGCCGACAAAACACACATTAATATGTTACTATTGTTTTTATTGCGTGAGTATATATTTGGCATATGTATGCGCCATTTTATTCCCACCACGTATTGGACTGTTGAATGCTGATATGTATATGTATACACATAAATTGTGATTTCGTTCATGCCAATATTTTGTATTTGTTATATACGTTGTTTATATTTGTGTTAAATTGGAATTGTTGGCCATCCTCAATATAAGTTGCAACTTGTGAATGAATGCAAAATCAAGAGTGCAGCGATAATGTTGCAAACTCAAGAAGCTGTGTAAATCGTCAAAGCACTCGATTTTTGAAAGCAATGTTTAGTCAAGGAATGGACATTAGTGAATAAAAAATCCTATTCTTGTATTATGCTGTGATTTTAGCCAATTTTATTAACATTTTGAGGCAAAAGTGACAAAATTCAAACACGAACAATTAAGGACTGAATTTGAAAAATTGAAACAGCTTGCTTATAATTTAATTATTATCATTTCGTCTACTACTGATAAATTATATCTAATCCGCATACATCATTTCGTTCCACTTTGAAAATCACGATAAACCAATGGCTTGTATACCAAAGGCAGGTGGCAATTTGTTGATTTCAATGGGAGCTAAATTTATATTCTAGGTACATTATTAGCTATATATTCATATTTTTTCAACCATTGTTTGTCCAACAATGATGTTTTACATGGTATATATTTTAAATTAGACAAATCGGAGTTGCTTGGGCTAATGATGCAGCGTTCATTTTTCACCAGTTTCTTGAGCTGGGATAGAAGTATCAGTCCTACCCTCTGAAACAAATTAAAATCAAATACATATCATTGTGCTGATCATGGATTACCCGTCACCAATAACTCACAAACCACACGATTCTTCAACCTGACAAATTATAAATACATATTCGTTGTGATTTTTAAACGTGAAATTATTGGTGAACTTGTATCGTCATGGTAATTAAATAAAAAATATAATATATCAAAACCTAAATAACAAATAGAAATATAACATAGAAAAAATATGTATTTACTTATGATTCTATTCATACTTGTTTCCACCTCAACTGTAGATGTAAAAATAAAACCAGGCGTTAGCATGTTAATAATGAAATTATAATACCCATTGCCTATTATTATTTATATACAATTTCTTTTATATCCGTGCCTTTATCATTAAAAATAAGCTTGAAGCAATTCAATTTAGAACTAATATTATTAAATTCATATAACAGTACAAAACAGTTTTATGCAAACCTCATTATGTACTTGCATTGCGAAATATCGACCTTGTTGGGTTTTAACTGGTCTTGACCAGTCATGGGACATATTTGGATTAAGTTAATCTCAGATTGACGTTTTTCGAAAACGCAGTTAATTCCGAAAGATAACTAGGATTAAGTATGCATTTATGCGTTAAGCCCAACAGTTAATCCGGATTCAATTAAAGTTCATTGTTCCCATGACTCGGCTTGACGCATTAATTAAAAAGCATTGCAATGTGTAATGGACTTTTTGTCCATTGAGTTTATTCTCTCTGTAATCAGCTAAATTCTTATAGTATTGACCATTGCATTATGTGTGAGTAATCAGCAAAATTATTGTAATATAGAAAATGTTATAATATTCAGAGAAGACTAAAAATGTAATTAGCAAAGTCATGTCATTTACATCCTGTGCTGTGTCCATGTCAGTATATTATGAGTAAGCAATATTGGTCACGTATCAAAAGTTGAATAATGTCAAATGTACAATTTGTCCAGTGTGAAATGTATTAATTAGTCAAATGTGCAAGTATTGGCTTAAGAAGTAATGTATTGTATGAAAAAGGCATGATATCACACATGAAATTGTTAATGCAAACTAAACACATTGTAAAGGGTATAAAATGAAGATGCAAAATGTAACTCGGGGTGCATTTGGACATGCGAGTTTATTGCTCGTTGTCCGAGTGTCTCCACTCTCTCTCTCTCTATTCTCTCTTCTTACTCTTCCATTGGCAATAAAACCTCTCACTGCAAAGCGAGTATAAACCACAACAGTCAAGTTTGTTACAAATGTTAGTTTAAAATTTAGACATTTGTTGTCACAAGTTTGTTTAACCGACGACATACAAAATGTAAAATTTAATTTATACTCATTTCACTTCTGCGAACTTAATTAGGCACAACACCAATGTAAAACTAAAAACACTTACGATCAATGTCTTGAACTGTTGAAATTAAAAAAAAATTATATTAGTTTATGTTGATCTGATGTTATTGATTGATGTTGATCTGCCAAAACTCATGAAGCCTTGTGATTTAACAAAAATTTGCATATACTCAAAATCACGTCAATAAGTACAATTGGAAAAGGGCAACCAAGGTACCCGATTTGAAAAGCTTTCAGAAAGTTTATTGTTTTTAAACTTACATTATACATAGATTAAATAAAAGTAACTCTAAAACGTAATAAGGTTTTACAAAAACGTCTTACCACTCTTATAATGCTGGCGCGCCATTCCACTTCCAGCCTTTTCTGTACATAGTGTCAGAAACAAAATGATTAGAGGTTGTCACCATTTATGGTTCTACCTAACAACGGTGTAAATAATTATTACTAATCCAAACACAACAAGGATTCACTGTATTTTAGTTAAAAGCTTAAATATTGTTTCTGTTACTGCGCCTATAATCTGCAATTTTCGTTATAGTATTGCAAACTAATTTCGTTTCCACAAATCCTTTGATTTACAATTTCATAAACGAATTCATGAATTCGTATTTACTTTCTTCGCAGTTGTGGTGAATTGTCTAACTTCTAACGATCAGATCATCACAAGTGTCCCAAATACATGCAGTCAAAATACAAATTGTAAACAAAATTGACCAACGGGAAGATAAAATACATTTCAAAATTTACAAACTTCAATGTATGTACAAACATACATTTTGAAACTTTCGAACATCAAAATACTTAACAAAAATCGTATTCGAAATACATGTATTTAGAGTATTTTGCAAAGCTCTGTAAACGATACATTGGTTAATATCATGTATTTTTAAACCCGATGCAATATTTAAAATTTAAATGAAACCTATATTTACATCGAAAATGAAATAAAATAATGGTCGAACCATAATACCAGCATTCCATACCAAAAACGAAAATACTTTCTAATTAAATAAAAATAATTATAATGAATAAAAATGTTAATTTTTAAAAATTCATACTACGAAAATTCATATCACTTGTATCTTCGCCTGACGATGGTAAACTGTTAGTTACCGAAAGCTCGCGTTTTGAATAAATAGCTTGTCATAATTAAAGATCCACGTACAAACCAATTATTTCAAATGGATAAAATACTTTCTATTATTATTGTTGTTTATAATATTATGTATTTGTAAATATCTATCCGGTTTATAAGTTTTCAATTTGTTCGCGGTTTTAAATTGACCTAATTTACGTACTATTTACGTTACTCATTCAAAAGTTCGAATGTAATGGTTTTTATCTCCAGGATATAATTTAACATTCTGCTGTACGTTATTTAAATATACATATGTAGGGCTGGGAAATCGCGGAAAACACGATATAGTTAAAAATTCATAATATAGTATTCCCTGTTGGGTAAATTATTTAAAAAATGAATAGTAAAATGTTTTATTAGACATTCAAACAGCCCAAAACCGGATAAATTTAAAAATCGTGAGATACGCGAAATGCGCTAAAAATGGTTTAAAAACGCGAAAAACTGCGAAATATACAAAATTTCCACGAAATACCGCGAAATTTGATGTCCAACAACTTTTTTTTGGAATTTATTGCACAAAAACAAAAATTTTAGCCAGAAAAAAAAATTCCTAAATTATTTTTATCTACTTTTGGCATTAAAAACTGCTCAGACATGAAAATAACTCGTTAAAAATTGTAAAAATGATGTTAAAAACCGCACAACAAAGCCAGAATAAACAGAAACTTGAAACAAAATATCGCGAAATTTCCTCATCGATTTCGCAAAATACCGCAAAAAATTGTCTTCAATTTTGCAAAATTTGTAGGGCCAAAAACGCGAAATGGTCCCAGCCCTATACATACGCAACACTTTCCTAAAAACTTGCTCCCTTGTTAAATTAATTTCACGGATATTCAAAATTCACACACTATTATCCCAGAAGCAGCTATTTAAGTTTTGGGCGAAAAAAATGATCCAAAACCAATTTTTACGTAGTTTTAATTCATAAATAACCGCATCAATTTAAATTTTAATGATTTTATTTTTGTCAAAAGGTCAATGTTTGCGAATTCTCAAAATGTCGTCATAAAGACAAATTGGAAAGGGGCAACCAAGGTACTCGATTTAAAACGCTTTCCAGAAAGTTTTTTTGTGATAACTTACATTATGGACCGCAGATAATATCAACTCTATAGCGTAAGAAGGTTTTGAAAAAACGTCTTACTTGCTGCATTATAAGCATCTTCCAGTGAGGTTTGAGGTTTTCCTGTACATAGTTTCAGAAACAACATTATGAGAGATTGTTAACATTTAAGGTTCTACCTGACGACAGTGCAATTAATTATTACTAATCCAAACATAAGGATTCGCTGTATTTTGTTAAAAGCCCACATATTGTTTATCTTCAATAAAGGATTATCAAAAAAAGTTGTAACTGAGCTC
This sequence comes from Lipothrix lubbocki, assembly GCA_034696945.1. Lineage (NCBI taxonomy): Eukaryota > Metazoa > Arthropoda > Collembola > Symphypleona > Sminthuridae > Lipothrix > Lipothrix lubbocki. The sequence goes on from JAQGAK010003333.1 coordinate 10,858, forward strand.
TGGGTATAAAACGTGAATAATCTATACATTTAATTGAATGATTGTATAATTAAATATTAAATTTATCAACAAATTGAGACCAAATCATTCACGTGTCGCTACGGGAAAAACTGTCTTTTCGTACAGATGTTGGGAATAAAACGTTAATTAGAATTTAATTGAATCCACTAAATTGACCAGTTAAATATCTCTCGACATTTTTTTAGAATGCAAATTAGCAATAATAGTTTTATGTAAGTTTTATTAGGGAGTGTTAACTGCTGCTGTTATAACAGTAAGCAAAATGTTCTTACCTTCCACGGCTACCAAAACAACGAAAGCCAACAAAAGTACGACCAAGAGAAACTTCATGGTTGCGGCGATTTTTCTGATTCGGTGCTTGTTGTTTCAAAGAGGACGAAAGAATTACTGGATAGCAATGGTTAAAAATTCTCGAGTTTTATACTCAAGGAACCTCTAAGTACATTTAAGTATTTCAATGGATGCATAATCACCCAATACGGACAGAAACTGAATTTATTTAACGTCAATCAAGCACGTGGAAAGGATTTTACGTATTCCTCGAAGCTCACATTTCCTGCCAATGTCACCATTATTTCAATATAAAGGAATTTTAGCAACTGGGAAGTTCTACATGAACTTAAACTTTATTTGAATCCAAATTACTATATAGCAATCTGCGTCTCAGCCATATTCTGGATTGATCCAGATTCAGCCATTTTTTCAGGCAGCGTCAGACCCCATATAGGATACCAGTTCGTGTCCGTGCGTCCGTGTGTCCGTGGACACAAAAACTCTATAATCCGTTGTCTGATTTGTTTTTAATTAGTTAAAAAGTCTTCAGAAATGTTGTTTGAGCAAGTCCGGAGTAAAACCGAAGTTCAACCGTGTCAGAGTTACCCGGGTATTTGTACAGTTTCATTAGGTTTTGCTTAAACTTGGTATCTATTTGTTGCATCTTTGACTCTAAAGACAAGTTTAACTAAAATTTGAGCCAATTTGGTACCGGTTCGAAGTTACCCGAGTTTTTAGAAATTTTCTTCTAAATTCTACGAAACTTTGCAAAAGTAGTCTGCAAGCACAGCGCTAGACTAAAACAAAATTAAACCTCCAATTGCAACTCCACCAGTTTTCGATTTATTTTTGCAATCAGTAATTTGAAGTCATTTTTACACACGTCTCGCTCGGCAGGAATCGCCGCGGAGCGATAATTTTGTTGTGGTGCATAGCAATTACGTAAATGCACCATCTCCACTATTCCTGGATCTTCATGAAATTGTTTTCCTTGAATGTCAATCATGCACGTGGAGCAGTTTAATAATATTGCACAAAGCACACACATATAAATACAGCGATTCTTGTATGACGCCAAGGAATTTTAATTCTACTGCTAAATCCTACATAATGAAAAGTTATATGAATCCTAATTATTATAAATCCGACTCACTGCTGTAATCCTTTATATCAACTTCTAATATTGTACATATTACTTATATTCAATGATGGCATCAGGAATTAAATATTCCTGCTGCCAGTTGTTTTTCATATATAGTAATGCCAATATAATAGCTAAATAATAAGCTCGTAAACAGTTGGACTCCCTTGTTTCCCAGGGGTGCAACATATTTTTTGAGTTCAGTGCAGAAATAAGGAAGCCCGAAGCTCCTGATTGGAACGTAGAGCAATGTTATTAGGGGTTGAGGGGATTAAAATAATTAGGGACTTTAAATGCTGTACGTAGTGCTGAAAATAATTCAATTTTTCAAGCAATTTAAGTAATATATTCTAAATTCACGAATTCCTTAAAAATTCAAAATGTTAAAAATGAATTTATTTAAAAAACATTTAAAGTTTTCTAAATAAAATATTAACACTATATTAAAATTTAATATGCGGAATATTTTTCATTTTAAAGTTTTACTCAGAAGCTTCAACTTTTAACGACGTAATGTCCTCAACATAGCTCCGCAGAAAGTCATCTAATTCCCGCACAGGAGGAGCCACTCTTGGGAAGAATTCTCCGCCAGATGAAAATCGTGGTCGATCAAGAAGTTGTAAAATGAACAATTATTTAATAATTATTTAAAGTGAATGAATTGGATGTGGTTATTCTCGGTTTTGTTTCTATACTTTAGCGCATCATACGTGGTTGAATTTGAGCGAACGGACGAGCTTGACATCCCCGTCATTGTTGTAATGGTCGCTTGACGCATTTCAGGTAGAACTTCGTTTTATATTTGTTCCAGCGCCTGGAAAACGAATATTTGTGCATGCGCTTGTTGTTTAAAAAAATTATTTTTAGTGAATAATATTTTGTTTCAAATTAAGTTTTGTTCAATAATTTTGAACTTTTATAAAAATAAAATTTGCCTAAATATTATTATTAATTTCTTTAATATGGTAATTTGAACACAATTTTCATTCACATTTTATTGAATAAAATTGTCAACTAATATCCCCCCGCGTTTGCTATTTGCCTCCGGCGCCCCGCAGTCACGTCTCTTAGAGAGTCCTTCAGTGTGTCCAACTTTTCAGAAATGGCGGACGCGCGACAAGCGCTTACGCGGTTGTCCACTTGCTGAGTTCATTAAAGAGCGCAGATAATTTTGACAGGATCCCGTCAAGTTTCAAATTAAAATCGGTAATCTTTTTTAAAATTAAAATAAACTTATATAAAACATATATTGCAATGTTCTTTTAAATTAGAAAAATTAATATGATAATGTGAATAAACGCGCGCTATAATTTATTATAGACCACTTTGTTCGTTGTATAAAATGAGAGCAATTCCAGGTAGAGGACGCGCTGGAAAGTAAAGGCGGTCGCTTGACTGCGCCGCACAATTTCAGATGCCACTTATTTTCTACCACATACTCCACATACATCAGATACTCCACCAGATATTTCCCACGAAAATTCATTAATTTTATTATTAGTGTGGTGTGGCTTACAGTAACAAGTAAGTTTCATTTCATGTATCTATTTCTAAAGTTTGTAGTTCTACACGGGACTCCCGCTATAAGAGATCTTCATATAAGAGAACTCTCTCTGTAACAGATCATTTGGGCTCGCATGTTATGCATGGTTATATGCATACGAGCTCTCCCTATAAGAGAAGTTCTATATATAGAACTATATAATTATTATAAACTATATTATATATAAGAGACAGATTTTTGTTATTTATAGCGTTCTCGTATAGCAAGAGTTCAGTTCTACATATGTAACATGTTTGAGTCTAAAGATAAGTTTAATTCAAAACTGAGCCAACTTGGTAAAATCAGTTTGGAGCTATGTACTCGGGTTTTGAGAAATTTTCCTCTGAATTTTACGAACCTTTGAAAAAAAGGTCTCGAAACATAACGCTTGACAAAAACTGCAGCTGGATAGAATCCTTAGAAAATCAGTTTCCGAGTTACCCGAGTGTTTAGAAATTTAGTTTCGCTTTATTTGAAACTCCGCAACAAATTTCCTAAGCATAAAGCTTGGCAAAAACCGACGTTGAGCTAAATCGTTTCAACCGTTTAGGAGTTACCCGTCCCGTAATAACGTCCGTCCTTCCGTCATTCTGCGCAGTACCACGGACTCTCGCTATAAGAGATTTCCTTATAAGAGAACTCTCTCTGTAAGAGATCCATTTAGCCTACATACCATGCATAGTAATATGTATATAAGCTCTCTCTACATATAAGAAAATTTCTATATTAGGGACTGATTTTAGTGAAAAACAGTGGACACTCTCTACAACAGGCCTACTTATAAAAGCAGATTGTTTGTAACGGCAACAGTTTTTGTGCCCTATAGCAAGACATTTGCGTGTAATTTTGACTTTTTTAACGACACTCCTTATAAGGGTCAAAATTTGCAGTTTTATGGGATGCCGTTATAAAGAGTCCCCAATGTTAAGCGTTCTTTTATAACGAGTCCATTGTACATGTATGTATAGCTATGCATATCAGTTGCTGCACACAAATCCACCTTCTTATCTATTCTTGGATCTTTATAAAATAATCTTCCTTGAATATCAATTACGCACGTGGAGCAGTTTAAATATATTCCACAAAGCACACAATTATTGATACAGGATACAGCAATCCTTGTGTATTGCAAAAGAATTTTGCCTATACATACTGCTAAACCGCACCCACTGAGACGTTATATGTATCCTAATAATTATTAAAATCCTATGCATTGCTGTAATCCTTTACGTCAAATCCTAATATGGTACATATTATTTATTTAATTGCGGCATTAGTTATATGATAATCCTGCTGTCAGGTTGTTTTTCGCGAATAGAAATAACTGTAATAAGGTCGTAAACAGGCGGTCCCTCTTGTATCCTAGGGGTAAAATATATTTTCTATATATATTGCAGGAACAATGAAACCTGATGCCCCGGATTGGGTCGTAAAAAGCAATGCGTATAACTGGGGGTTCAGGGGATTAAAATAATTATGGACAATTACAAGGCAAGATTTTTACTTTTTTACTAATTACTTGGATATATGGACATAGAAGACATTTCCACACTCCCCAATGATTCAGCAACGAGGTAAAAAAAATTATTTGCAAATACACTGGAACTTCGTTATAAGAGAATTCTCTCTATAAGAGATCCTTTGGGCTCGCATGTCATACATGGTTATATGCATACGAGCTCTCTTT
>JAQGAK010003334.1:0-15518 GCA_034696945.1 Lipothrix lubbocki
TCATTTCAATTCATTTCAGTGGCGTGAATTGAATTGGTTTTTATCTGAATTGAATTGGATTGAATTGGATTGAATTGAAAAATACCAATTCAAAAGTGAATTGTTCCGAACCCTAAAACATTGTATCATTTTTTTTATGAATGAAAATTATTAAATTGTACATTTATTCTAAAATCCTCATTTTAGATCTAGAAATATAAATATCTAAGTATCTACCTCCGGAAGATTTTTCGTCCGTAACCCAACGAACCATTCACAAAATTCACAATCGGTCACCTCCGAAGCCGTAAGTTCTCCTCATCCGTAAAGAAGAATCAGAAGAAACTATAGATAACGGATGTAAAATAGTAAAATGTAAAGCTTACGGAAGGCTTCATCCTTGTCCGTAAATGTAACTTCGAAATTTTACGGCCCGTAAGTAACCCGACGAAACATTTTACATTATAAATGGTGCTAAAGTAGGCGAGTGTGAAACGTGAACGTTATGCACTCTATGCGGAAACATGTGCTTATTTTATCTTAAATTCCTTGCCCTACAGCTTTATTAGTTTGCTCATTGCTGAATGGAAGATTCCTTTGTTTTACTTTTATCAAACATTTGATTTCAGGGGAAATGTGCTTATGTGAGCAATATTAAATACTAATAAAATATTATTAATATAAGGGTAATAATAGTAATTTATGACAAATTCCAGGAACACTTAAAAACAATCAAATCACAAAAAGGAAACAAACTACCAATGAAATGTTATACACATACCTACCTATGTAGTAAAATGATGTCATGTCAAATGAGTCGCGGCGTATTTTTATCGTCAAAAATATTATCTTGTATTTATTTTAATGAATGTACATAAATTGTCATACGCAATACATACCATTCACAAACAATTTACGTCATACGGAATTCCGATTATTGTACGTTTATTAATTATGATTAACATCGTAGGTACATTTATGTGTACAGTGAAAATTTTATAAAACATATTATTCCCCTTATGGACAACGTGCCCATTTTCATTTGCGTAGAATGTAAAATACACTAAGTACCGGGTAAAACGGATATGGTTAAGTTAAAATTACTAATTACTATTTTCCAAACTGTAGGATTTGTATTAAGAATTAAAATTAAGAATGTAGTTTTAGTAAATATTTAAAAGGAAAACGTGTGTTTTGCCCGAGAAGTAATGCGTAATTCAGTCTAATACACAAAAAATACTACACGCATTAAAAAGTTGTAGACAATTATACTTGGTTACAGTAATTGATGTCAGTCAAAAATAGGGAATTGATAGAATTAAATTTTACCCTATTAACTAAACTTCTTGTTTGATGGAACTGCTTTTAAATGATTTTTTGAATAAATCATTTGTTTTTTAATTTTGACTCAATCAAATCAGGAGATGAATCTACCGTCGGGGAAAATACCCACCAAGAAACAGATTCCTTATTGAGTTATCCATCGCACTACAGTGGGTCGGGCGTGATTATAGGTATGACCTCGCACGCGCTGTAACTTCTAGCGCTTTTGACATAGGGGATTATAAGTTGGCACACTTTAACTTTGATATCTTAATATTATATGTGTAAATTTTTATTGGGCCAAGTCTAGTAATGAGTTGTAAATATGATCCGGAAGCGGAGGGAGCAAAAACGGCCATTTCCAAGCATAATTTATTGTGTGAACACGAGGGAAACGCGCTCAAATAAAAATGTCGTGCAGTTTTAGCATTGCCACTATTGTCCCTCGTCAATAAAATCAAAAAACTTCAAAAACATCGGTCGAAAAAAATTTCACAGCAAAATTACCTCAGTACCCCGAAATGCGCAGAAGGCTTATTATTTAAAAAATTGACCTGGTGACCTCAAAGGTCAACCCGATATTTTAAAAATGATGGCACTTCAAGTAAATATATTTTGGTATATTCTCCTGCAAAAACTGTGCTAGAATATGATCCTTAGTTCAAAAAATATATGAGGATACGTAGTGTCACATAGGCACATAACTTAAACCGGAAGCCCCACTCCCGGAAGCCCTACTTTCAATACATGGAAGGATAAAATATGGGGGTCGGTGTATTATTGGAGGAGACATTCCCCTCTATCTATGACTTCAATATGGGGTGTGTATCTTCTATACTAAGGAAGATATTCTCTCCGAAAACTTCGTGCTTAAGAAGCACGAAGTTAAGTGAGAAGTTGCCGGTAGTCACTACTGTGTCAAGCATGGAAGCGTTACCACCCATATGAGTCCCACCAAAGTCTGGGTAAATGCTCACTATGATGTTGTGCATTTTTTACACCCTTGACTCATAGGTGCTACCGCGGGGTTATAGGATGAGGACTCATCAAACATTCTTGCTCAACAAGATGTTGCAAGTTTGGACATTGCAAGTTTGACCTAGCAAAACGTTGCGAGGCATAAAGACTGGACCAGGGTAACGGTCATAAAAAATAGCTGAATATATGTTGTATCTGCGGATACAAGTCCCCTAGGTTTTTTTGAATGTTTTTATTTGCAGCAAAATTTTTAAGGGACAAAATTGAGAACACGTTAAAACCGCTTAAAAAATTTGTGGAAGTGTACCTAACCTCCAAAATTGTTAAATGAAGTCATATCTATAATCTCGCCCGACCCACTGTATCTGTAGTTTGGCCATCTGACGCGTGGATTTCTCCGTCGATCACAATATTTTCGCCTAATCCTGCATTGGCCATATTGTCTTCAGCTCCAGACCAGATTGGTCTTGGTCACTTCCCCGAGTTATAACGGAATTCCCTCCTTTGCATTCATTCCGCGTGCGTCTGTCACGCTTTGTCGTTCCATTTAAAGAATTCGAAGGATCTTGTAAATCTCGATCATCATTATCCTGTTTTGCATGCGTTTTCAAATGCATAGCCAGGTATTTCCGTATAGGAAAATCCTTGCCGCAAACGTGACAAATCAGAGGCCGGTCGTCTTTTTCATGAATACACTTGACATGATTGTTCAGCTTGGTTTTATTGTAGAAACCCTTGCCGCAACGATCGCACCGGAACTGGCGCTCGCCCAAGTGACTGTAGCGCCTGTGCGCTGCCAATCCGTTCTTGTGTTTAAAAGCGGCGGGGCATTCGGAACATCGGTATGACTTTTCGGTGGAATGGACGGGGAGGTGCCGGTCCAAGGCATATTTGTATGGAAATCCCATCCCACAGACTGAGCAAGTAAGGGCGAAGTTTTCAAGGTGCTTGATATTAATGTGCCTTTGGAGGTAGAAATTCGACGCAAATGACTTTTGACAATAATTGCACTGATGTGCTCTCCTGATCCCCAGATGACCTTGCTTCTTGTGAATTTCGAGTAATTCTTGGCTCGGTCGGACCTTGTTACAATTAGGAAAATCGCAGGCAAAGTGCGGAATTATTTTCGGCTCCCTTCGCTTTCTCTTGTTGTTGTTATTATTATTATTCATGCTGCTGCTGGACGTGGTGGAATTGCCAGGGATCTCTTTTTCCACACTAATTTTTGGATCACTTCTAGTTTCCTTTTTATTCATGCTGCTGCTGGACGTGGTGGAATTTCCAAGAACCTCTTTTTCCACACTAATTTTGGATTTACTCCTAGTTTCCTTTGTATTCATGCTGCTGCTGGACATGGTGGAATTTTCAAGAGCCTCTTTTTCCACACTAATTTTTGATTTACTCCTAGTTTCCTTTGTATTCATGCTGCTGCTGGACGTGGTGGAATTTTCAAGAGCCTCTTTTTCCACACTAATTTTGGATTTACTCCTAGTTTCCTTTATATTCATGCTGCTGCTGGACGTTTTAGCATGTCCAGGGATCTCGTTTTCGACACTAATTTTTGCTTTGCTTCTAGTTTCCTTTGTATTCATGCTGCTGCTGGGCGTCTTGGAATTGCAAGGGATCTCTTTTTCCACACTAATTTTTGGGCTACTGTTTTGATTTTTCTTCTTATTCATGCTGCTGCTGCTGGACGTGGTGGAATTGCCAGGGACCTCTTCGTAAACGCTTATTGGAACATCGTGTAGTATTTTCGGACTTAGAGCCCGGAGTCGAACATGCAATTCTTTAATTCTAAAATCGTTAGCGATTTCAGTCGTATTGACGTCATAATTTTCTTGACCGGTTCTCGAAGTTTCAAGGGTTTGCTGAGTGATTGTAGTATTCTTGGAAGAAACTTTAGAATCCGACAGTGAAGAGTTTGATGGAGTTAACGATGACGGTTCTTCACTTTCTGAATTTTCAGACGCCGAATAATCATCCTCCACGGACATGGGAAAGAAGCAGTCATTGTCATTTTCGTCTTCAAATTTCGTCTCCATTTTGACTGGCGAGGGTGACGGACCGTCTTGGAAAATGTTCAGGCCTAAATAATTTAAATGACACACCGAAATTAATAAATAATAATTGCTTTAATTAAAAACTATTTTTATATTTTTTATTATTATATATTTATTACTATATATTTTATATATTACTAAATTCAGAAATTTAAAAAGAACAACTTAATAAGAAATACTTTTAGCAATTTCATTCCTCAAAAAGACATTCCCAGTCACATCCTCCGCATTATCCTGGACTAAAAAATTATAATCCTGATCGCAACTATTTCGGAAATCCTTCTCCAGAATTTGTTTCAATTGATTTACATTCTCCTGAAGTGAGTCAATTTGATGAAATAATTGCACAATGTTTTCAATCTTCAAGGCGCATTTTTCGCAAAAAGTTGCTCGGGTGCGTGGACGGAGAACAGCATTGACCCCTGGTAGGTCAATTTCAAACAGTCTAAAAAGATTAGTTTCTTCTGACGAAGTATTATTTACTTCAAAGTTTCGAACTGTTATTTCTTCTGATTCGAGGCAAATTGCGCAATGATAAATGGATTGGTTAATTGCGGTGGGATCAATGTTAGAATTCCCAGGCACTGTTTTTGGATCCATTGTCCTTCGTAAATTACTCAACGTATAATTATCGCTAAATGCAATTTAATTTTCAATAATACATTTGCGTGTTCAACATTTTCGTCTCCAGAAGATATTTTCACCAAGCTTAAGCCTGATGTGGTGTTCGTGGTTTTAAATTTTTAATAATTGCGTCACCCTTCTTCCAGTTCTTCCCTTTCCTCGTGCCGTTCTCCCTCCATAAATAGAGACTGTTAAATTGTTTTCTCTATATGGTTTTGTGTAATTTAAATTTTAGCGCCATGGTTTCCAAGAATTTATACATTTGAAAATTCTACTACCGTAGTTAATTATACTAGAATTTTTGGTATTTATTCGGTATTCAAGAATTCAGCTAAAACAATTTTCGTTCGTATCGTAATCCGTAAACAAAATCGCCAGATTTTTATCAACCGTAAAATTTATTGTTAATTTTATTCATTCAAATTTTTTTAAATTTTGATTTTTCATGTTTCCAATAATTTTCTTACAAATTATAATTTAATTTTCTTTTTTAAAATTTAGATTTTTAATTTCCAAAGTTTCTTTAAAAAAATATGTTTAAATTTTCTTTAATAAATTCAAATTTTCTATTTTTAAATTTTTTTTTTTAAATTTATGTTTCTTGTGTCAAAATATATAATTTATAAAAAAAATTTTATATTACAGTGATTACATCAAATTTTCATGGAATGAAACTAAAACCAGATATTTTAAACCTAGATTTTAAAATCATAATGCAAATAAATAATAATATTTTTAGTTATTAAACAAAATCTTCGGCAGAGAGCTTTATTATCATCTATTGAGATAATTAAATAAAAATCATGCATGAATAATCGAATGTTCAACGATTTTATTGTGGGGAATTCGAACATTTTGCTACGCTTGAGTTAAACCTCATTCTTTAATTTGACTTACTACATTAGTCTATTGTTTGATTTTTCCAGTGATTTGTCTTGAACATTTAAAGCCGGGTGTTGTAAAATTTCCAAATTATTTGCTGGTCTTTCTGAATTTTTTTCAATGGAACTTTCTAAATTTTTTTCAATCAAATTTTCTGAATTTTTTTGTATTTTACTAATATTGTCATTAACGTATTTGTCAATAGCGTCCTTTTCCCAACCATGAAGCTTCAAATGTCTTTTTATATTCCAGGGTAAGCTTTTATAACCCTTATTGCAAATCGGGCAAACGTAGGAAAATTGCCCCAAGTGCTTGACCCGCACATGATTTTCGAGCTGATCGCGATGACAAAACTTCATTGGACATTGATCGCAGCTGTACTTAAGGATTCTGGGTTTCGCCCTTCGATTAATCATTTTCTCAAAAAATGAAGGATCCTCCAGAGCCAGTTTCTCATGCTTGGCATGCGTTTTCATATGCATGTACAGGTATCCTTCAATGGGGAATCCCTTGCCACAAACATGACAAATCACGGGTAAGTCACCCTTTTCATGCATAACCTTCACATGATTGTTCAGCTTTGTCTTGTTGTAAAAACTCTTCCCGCACCGATCGCACCAGAACCGGCGCTCGCCCAGGTGAGAAAAGCGCTTGTGCGCCATCAGTCCGTTTTTGTGTTTAAATGCGCTAGGACACTCGGGACATTTGTGCTGCTTTTCAACGGAGTGGACCGGAAGATGCCGTTCGAACAGATATTTCCGCTGGAAACCCATCCCACAGACTTGACAAGAATAGGTGAATTTCCCAATGTGCTTAATATCAATGTGCATCTGAAGGGAGGAATTGGTTGAGAAAGTTTTATCACAATGATTGCACTCATAGACATTCTTCATCCCCAGGTGAACTTGCTTCTTGTGGATTTCCAATAATTCTTCGCTAATTCTGAACGAGGTACAATTGGGATAATCGCAACGGAAATTTGGAATCATTTTGATTTTATTTCGCTTTTTCCTTTTAATCGTCCTGCTGCTAGCTTTGGTATAGCCGGGGACTTTGTACACGTTTATTGGAACATTGTTTAATATTTCGGAACTTAAAGTCTGGATTCGGACTTGGAATTCTTTCAGGTTAAATTTTTTTGAAATTGCTGTATTTGAAATTGCTGTATTTGAAATTGCTGTATCAATGTTATTTTCTTCTGGAATATTTCTCAACGTTTCGAAGGTCTGGTGAGTAATTATTGTAGTAAATTTGGAAGAATTTTGAGATTTTGCAGGTGAACGGTTTGAATGAGTTAATGAAATCGATGCCGGTGGTTCAATTTCTGAAATTTCAGATGCGTAATATTCAACTTCTACCGGCATGTCAAAGAAATCATCATCAGGGTTTTGGTCTTCAAACTTTTCGTTTTCCTTAATTGGCAGAGCTACCCGATCTCCTTGAAATATGTCCAGGCCTAAAAATTTAAAAAAAATACTCTAAATATTTGTAATAATTTAATCAACTAATTTAATAAATAAATAATTTATAAATTTTTATCAGTAATTACTATACTTTTCGCAATTTCATTTCTCCAAAATTCATTCCCAGGATCTTCTGCCGACTTATCCCGTTTAAAACAATTATTATCCGGATCGCAACTATTTCTAAAATCCGCCTCCAGAATCCGTTTTAAATGATTTACATTCGCTTGAAGTGCATCAATTTGATTAAATAATTCCACAATTTTTTCAATCCTCGCCCCGCAGTCCTTACAAAAAGTTGGTCTTTTTGAATGGAGAACTGTAAAGACCCTTGGGAGGTCAATTCCAAAGAGCCGGCAAAGATGCGCTTCATAATTATTACTGTGTTCTTCTAAACTATTAACTACGTCTAATTTTTGAAATTTTAATAATTCTTCCTTAAGACAAATAGCACATTCGTAAAAGTTATCCGTGTTTTCATGGGGGGTAACAGAAATCGCAGCAGTTGAAATTGTAGAATCCGTAATAATAGCGATCTCCATATTTGTTTAATATCCAATTTTTATAAAGTATTTATCAAATTTATTGCACTGAATTTTTTGTGTCAATATTTATCACCAGATGCTTTTTAGAATTTAAGAAATTCGTTCATTCGAAAACGTGGACAAAGCTTCCCCCTGAACAAAGTTTCGTTCGCGAAACCAAAAATTATATTAAAATTTAATATTTCTGTATTTAAATTTTGCCGCCTCGGAAAATATCCAAGGAAGGATATCTCATTCAAATAATCTAAAAACATAAAATTGGTAAAGTCATAAAAAATGGTTACATTTTGATTACAAAACTAATTAAATTAAAATTTACCATAAAAACAACATTACAAGTTGAATTTTTGAAAACATAGAAATACAAAGTACAATTTATATTCATTATTACTGTTACTAATAATTTTTTCCGACAATTTAAAAACCTGCTTTCGGAAAAAATGAACTACATTCCAGTTTTCTAATTTTCACTTACTCAAGTATTTTAAAAAAATTGCTAAATTAGATTCTCCAGAGAATTAAAATGACTTTGTGTTTTAATTTTTGCCGTTGGAATTTCCAGAATTACTTCTCAGACAAAATAATTAAAATAAAAAATGAAAAATTATAAAAATGAAAACAATGAAGACAAGACAATAATAAAAAATGCAATTAATTTATAAAATTTTATGATAACAAAATTATTAACTTGAAAATCATTAATTAGTAAAATAAATAAATAACAACTAAAAAATCATTGAAAATTGAAAATAAAAAATATTTAAATATCAGAATTAAATAAAAAATATATAGTCAATATTTATTTAACACACGTTAAATCATAAAAATGTATTTAATTTTTATTAACCATACATTATACAATGTATATGTTGTCTCGTTATGTTTTATTTTCAATTTTATTTTATTTTCTCAATTGTTTATTGTTTTGTTTTTATTTGTCGTCCTTGGCAGTACATAAATTCCATTCTTGGCGCCCTATTTGTGAGCGGGGAAATTCAAAACTGACTTTACTTGAACGTAAATTTATGAAAATTAAGGAAATTGGAAAGTTGAAATCTGGTTGAAAAGGGCGGAATGGGCTAATAAAGGAAATAATTTAATAACAATTTTTGAAAGAGTGTTTTCAAAATGCAGTACTTGGATTCTCCCGGGAATAATGACCTCCTGACAGGTCAATTCAGTCGTTGTGCTATTTGTTTGCAAGTGATTCCAAACTTGAAGGATGTCATAACAAACGACAAAACCACCGAGGAAATCAAGCTTGAAATCAGTTTATTTCGGTTGTTTAACATTGACCTCTCTGAGGTCAACGAAATTATCTGCTACCGGACGTTCTTCTGTCCGGAATGTTTAGTCCGGAATCAAAACATCATGGCTTTATTCGAGCTCATTGATTCCCTTCAGGAAAATCTTGGGAAAATGAAATCTGCTGTGGAGACGAAATTCAGATCTAATTTTCATCTTGACAGCAGTAAATTAACGGATGATGGCTATGGGAATAGTTTCTTCCGGAGGAAAATCTCCGAAAGTAATTTAATTCAACAATATTAATTTTATTAATTTATATTTCCGTATATGCAATGTTTATTATAAAAATTTATAATTAATTATAGATTTTATTATTATTTGTTAACAATTTATTTATCTGTAATTTATTTAGGTTTGGAATTGTCAGACCAGACAATCCTCCCGGACGATCTCAATGAGAATGCCGCAGAATACCCGGAGCCGATTGACATCCCCAACAACTTACCCGAGGATGAAAATATGTTAATGAAAATGAACATGAAAAAATTCTGGGATGACGTATCGGAGTCTGAATCAGAAAATAGATTTTTCCTTGAACCCGAAGTGAAAATGTTTACAGCTGAAGAAATAGGTTTTGATCTTCCTGACACCCATGACGACGGTTCCTACTCTAACCTTCAAGATGACAGGCCCACCAATGTAATTCATACAAGTCCACCCAACGGAATTCAAACCGAAAACCCAACATTAAAAATTGAAGTTGAGGACCCTTTTGACGAAATCGCACCATCATTACCCACCTTAACCGAAATCATGATAAAACCTTCATCAGGAATAAAATCGTTACCCGGCTTACTTTACCCGAATCTAAAAATTCCAACAGGACTGAAGCTCAAAGACTGTCGAGTACAAATTGAAACTTTAGATCCTCAAATTTTAAATAACATTCCAATTAACATCAGCAGAATTCCGCACTTGTTTTCAAGACCAGAAAATTCCTACGGACAACCGGCGCCAACAAGAACCAAAACCAGGAGATTTACTTGCGAGTTTCCAAATTGTTCGACAAGATGCAGCACGAGAAGCTTGTTGAGAATTCATAGAAACAAATTTCATTCATCAGCTAAACTTCGCTTCCATTGCCAACACTGTGGAATGAAGTTTCGTCAACAAGATCAACTTAAAAATCATGTTCGTGTCAAGCATATGGGCCAATTTTCCTTTGTTTGCCCAGTTTGCAACCGGGGGTTCATAAGCTTGCTTTGGAATTTGAAGCGGCACTTGGAGAGGCATGGTTGGGAGAAGGACGCCATTGATGAACATGTTGATAACCTGAGTAAAATGCGGAGACAAACACAAAGTCCGATTAAATATACGGCGGAAAGTTCAGAAAATTATCAGGCAAATCCGATCAAAATTGAAGGAACTCATAACAGTGCGATTACTGATGGTTTTGCGGGGCCTGTTAGAGTCAACCTTAGTTATAAGTGTCAGCAGTGTGAAAAGATGTTTCGTACTAGACCTCAACTTAACAATCATGTTCTGGCCAAACACCCAATTAGCATAGAAGATTCAATCCCAGACTTACCCACACGTTTCGAAGCTCCGCAAGAAAATCCTGCAGACGTAGAAACAGCCACGGGAACAACAGACAGGGTAGCAACAAATGGCCAACGCATATTCAACTGCGATTATCCAGATTGCCCGCGCAAAATGGGATTTTTCGACGAAACCGAATTAGAACTGCATGTCAAGCAGGTCCATCAAGGGATTGCACGACCCTACGAATGCGACGAGTGCGGGCAGACATTTAAGCAACGCCGGTCATTAACGATACATATGAAAACTCAACATCTGGGAGAATACCCGGCTCTCTGTTCAATCTGTGGGAAGGGATTCCGGGATGCTTCCGACTTGAGAAATCACATGAATACTCATACGAATGAAACGCCCTACAAGTGCTCCGACTGCGATCGGAGTTTTAAGTCCGCGTCATATCGGGCCGTTCACATGCGTTTCGCGCATACCGGCGAGCGCCCGTTTCGCTGCGACCGCTGCGGCAAAGCATTCGTTCGTGGAAGTATGTTGACGAAACATGTGAAGTGTGTTCATAATAGACACGATCGACCATTTGTATGTCACTTATGTGGGAACAAGTTCCCTATTCTGGGGTATTTACGCATGCATATGATAAGGGCACATAAGAAGCGTGGGGAAGTCGTGGATTGAAATTATTTAATTTATTCAAAGTAATATTTTTCAAGTATATTTAATTAATTTTGCCAGTTTTTCGACATTATCATAAAAAGTTGTTTGTACATCTTTTACGGTGGTAATAAATTCATAATGAAAATTTAAAACTACATACTAACATCCCCATTGGTATTGGGATAGAATCCAAAAAACAATTTATTTCTACCTTCTATAAAAAAACATACATTATCCCAAAATCTGTAATTTTATTCTGATCGTAGCAGGACGTCAATCGAAAGCTCCTGAAATCCTGAGAACAGATTTTGGCACAAATTCACCATTTTCAAAATTTTGACCAGTTTTTTACTGCTTTTATAAAATACGATGAAATTCATCATTTAAAAATTGTAGACTTTTGCATAGGTCAATTATTTTGAAATACCTGACACCTGACCTGACCTTACACCCGATACGTTTCACTAGGTCAAGTCATCTTCATCCTATCACCGGATTCCTGATTGTCGTTGTGGTATTATGGTACATACATGTATGATTTAGATGTCCTTGAGATATTTCCGAGCGGCAAAATTTAAATGCTCAAATAATACTTTGTCAATCCGGTTAATCACTAATCATTTAGGTACCAGGTCAGGTCAGTGTGAGTTCAGTAGAACAGAATTTAATTTCAAACTGAACTGAATTGAAACTGTGTTCAGTTCAACTGAATCAATTCAGGGTGAAGTTTTTTTTTGACATTTACAAGCAATGACCCTGATCTATCTGTAATTGGTCCAGAAAGGAAATTCTGGGGATAAAATATTTACACCTAATCGCAAAAATATCATGGAATCGTAATGAATAAAATTTAAATTAAATTAATATACTGGTAATTTTGAGGAACAAATGGAGAGCGCTATGGATTCAACAATTTCGGACGCTCCAGCGGCTACCGACAAAACGGAAACTTATAATGGTTATCAGTGCGCGATTTGTCTCAAACAAGAGAGAAAATTTGACGTAGTTATTACACAAGAAGAAAATAATTATGAAGTCCATCTTTTCCGGCTGTTCGGGATTGACCTGTCAAGGGTCTTTACGGTCCCCCATCCAAGAGCAACTTTTTGTGAGGATTGCGGAGGGAGGATTGAAAAAATTATGGAATTATTCAGTCAGATTGATTCACTTCAAGAGAATGTAAATCAATTGAAGTGCATTCTGGAGACGGATTTCAAAAATAGTTGCGATCCGGATAATAATTGTTTTACACGGGATAAGTCGGCAGAAGGTCCTGGGAATGAATTTTTGAGGAATGAAATTGCCAAAAGTACGGTTTAAATATTAATTTGATTTAATTATTAAATTGTCTAAATATTTTAAATAATTTTGTATTTATTTTTAGGCCTGGACTGTTTTCAAGGACCTCCGTCTGAAATAAACGAAAACTTGGACGACGTCACCCCTGATGATTACGATTGCTTTGACATGGCCGTTGAACTTGATTATTCTACATGTGCGAATTCGGATATTGAAGGACCAACATCGTCAACGACGTTAACAACGTCGCTTAAAAAATCTCAAGATTCTCCGAGAAATATTACCACTCAGATCTCGAAAAATAGTCCAGTCGGAAATAATGACACCAATATGGCAATTTCGAAACAATTCCAGCTTAAAGAATTAAGTGTACGAATCCAGACATTAAGTCCCGAAATTTTAAACAACGTTCCAATAAACGTCTACGAAGTTCCGGGTTATTCAAAGCGCAGGAGCAATGCCCTTAAACGATCCAAACCGAAAATAGTGCCGTTCCCTTGTGATTTTCCCGATTGTAAGATGACCAGGACCAGTGCGGAACTATTGGAAATCCACAAAAAACAAGCTCACGAAGGAATCAAGTATGCTTATATATGCGATCAGTGTGGGAGGGCATTTGCAAACAATTCCAAGCGTCAAAAGCACATTCTTAAGCACATGGAGAAAACATTAAAGGGAGTGCGAAAATTCAACTGCGACTTTCCAGATTGCACGCGCAAAATGGGTTTTTTCAGCGAGACAGAAGTGGAAATGCATGTGAAGCAGGCGCATCAAGGGATTGCGCGACCTTGGGAATGCAAAGAATGCGGCCAGGCATTTAGGCTACGTCCGGACTTAACGATGCATATGAATACTCAGCATCTAGGACAATCGCTTCTCTGCCCCACCTGTGGGAAGGGATTCTGGCATCCTTCAAACTTAAGTAAACACATGAAAACTCATTCAACCGACCCGCCGTACAAGTGCACTGAATGCGATCGGAGGTTTAAAACCGCGTCGTATCGGTCCGTTCACATGCGCTTCGCACATACTGGCGAGCGCCCGTTTCGCTGCGACCGCTGTGGCAAAGGGTTCGTTACCAGCGGGATGCTGAAGAAACATATGAAATGCGTTCATAACAAGCATGATCGACCGTACATGTGTCACTTGTGCGGGAATAACTTCCCGGTCCAAGGATACTTAAGTATGCATATGTTGTACATGCACAAGATACGGGCCTCTGACGTAACTGTAAATTAAGTTCATTTTGCCTGACGAAGAGTGAAGTTGTCATTCGAAAGCTTGCAGTTAATATAAATAAAAGTCATTAATTTTTGCTAATTAACAACGTAGGCCCAGAGAAATATAAGATAATTTTGTAAATTAAATATTTTTGAAATTATTTTTGTAAGCGCAAGTTAATTAAAGTTCAAACAAAATATAAAAGTGATTAATGTATTCATGTTTAACGGTTATGTGGATATACAGAACTTATATTATTTTATTTTATTTGTGGAGCTTTCATAAGTATATATACTTATATATTCCACTAAAAATCACTTTTTTTGAAATATATTATATATATATAATTAGATTAGTTCAAAAATAAGCAGAGTTGTCCAAATTACATTTTTCAAATACGTATTAAAAATAATTTTTTTCATTTTCAAGTTGGTGCAATTTTAGAATGTATTTTGTTGTTTGTATTTTGAGCATTAAACCATTTATCATTGAGTTAACCGCATGATATTCCAAATTTGCCCCCGCTTTTACAGCGATTTTAATGGTTTTTCGTCCAAATTCAAACGAAATTTGGACTTTTCGCCTGAAATGGATAATTTGCATGTAACTTACGATTAGTGCAAATTATAGTTTAAAAAAGAATTTAGTTTGCTAAGAATTTGTATTTAATATTAGTAGTATGTTTGATTGAGGTTGTAAATATTTTTTGGCATACGCATACCACGTTTGCCCAGCACGTTTTTTGACGTCATTTTTGAACTCATGTAAAATTAATATGACAAGGGTGCCTACTTTTACAGTAGACTAACTACTATTTGAGCCCTAAGTCTACTGAAAAATTAGTATGTGTACTAAGTCTACTATTTCCCCCCAAAAATCTATTATAGCCTACTTTTTGACCCTACAATTCTACCAAATCTACTATTTTCTGAACAAAAGTGAAACAATTTTTTCAAACTTTGAAAAACATCGGAAATTTTCCATGCGTTTTGGGCTTTATTTCAAAATTATTTAGTAATAAGGATGGATATATGAATACTGTCCTAATGTTTTATTTTACAAAAATGTGAACACAATTTTAGTCTACTATTTTGATAGTTAAAACCTGGCCACTTTTGTGTAAATTAGCATTATTTGCCATTAAATAGCTGAATAATTTTCCCGGACCGTTACATTTAAACGGTACGTTATTAGGAGCGAAGCAAGTTTCTGCAGAGATGTTTCTCCGGACGAAATTTTGTCCAGCTAAAAACTTTTTACGGGTACATCTTGTACCTACATATTGTGTTACCCACATTCGGGGGTACCTTGAAGTTGATCCTAAGCCAATTATAGTATGTTACTTAATTGCACTAGTTACAAAGTTACTGGCAATTAAAGTTGTCGTTGCTTAATTACATGACAAATACATACATATCATGCAATGTGAAAGTTGCGCTTGACCGTAGTTTGATTCGTTTCTGTGCCACCGGCCTGCGTGCGGGTAACAGATAGCTGTTTTTAATAGTACGAAATTCATAACTTAATATCACTTTTCGCCGTTATTGTATTATTGCTTTATCGTCACCAAAAACAAAAACCAAAAAGTAGTGTAAGTGTAAGCAACGTGTAACCAGTGTTGTATAACGTTTTCATACGGATACGTTATTTGGTCATTAGGGTATTTTCAAATTAAACGGTTATTGATA
>JAQGAK010003335.1:0-15517 GCA_034696945.1 Lipothrix lubbocki
GGTAACAAAAATGAATCAAAGAACTGGCGTCCAATCACTATTTGTTCTATCATAAGAAGAGTGATTGAGAAAACTATAGATGCATTCCTGCGACAATACATAGAATTCAGTGATGCTCAGCGCGGATTTACATTTCATAATGGAACTCTCATCAATACTGCAATCCTTAATGCTTGTCTAGTCAAAGCCAAAGCAGAAAAAAGTGACTTCACTGCTGTCCTTCTTGATCAAGTTCAGGCATTTGACATGATTGGACATAAACACGCGGAGGATCGAATCAAAGCCAAACGAGCACCTTCTTGTCTTAAAAATCTGACAGTATCATTGATGCAAGGAAACTACACGCAAATAAACACAAGCAAAGGTAAATCCCAAAAAATTCCCTTCGAGAGAGGAGTAATGCAGGGGGCGCCACTATCACCATTAATCTTCAATTTAGCCATTGATGACGAACTAAATGAAATTAACGACCCACAAATCAGAGAAAAGTACGGTTTTAAACTTCATCCCGATTATCCAAATGAGACGATCCAAAACTTCGCGGATGACAACAACTTGAATGGTAATAGTAGGACTTCAGCTATCATTCTGACTCAATCCATGATTTACTTGATGAGGGAACTAGGACTGGATATTAACGCTAACAAATCTGTAGCTATCAGCCTTGTAAAAGGTGAATTATGTCCCGAAAATTTAATAATTAATGACACAGTGGAGATTGCAGCTTTGAAACCTGACGAGACCATTAAATACCTTGGAACTACCTTTGGGGACGAAATTGTATTTAATGAAGAAGAAGTACTACGCAAATTCAGGTCAAAACTGGAACGATTGGTAGCAACACCCATGCTAAGACCGGATCAAAAACTGAATATCTTAAACCAATTTCTCTGGCCAACGCTGATATTCCCTTTTGAGCACGCGCCTTTGGGTAAACTTAATGCAAATTTTTTAGACAAAATCGACAACATTGTCAAAAGTGCTGTAAAGGAAATGCTACAGCTTCCAAATTCCATTCCCAACAACATGCTATATTCCAGTTCGAAGGTAAAAGGACTAGGATTATTTAAAGCACGTTGGAAAGCATTCATTCAAAATTTTAATGCTTGCGACAATCTCCAAAAATGTTCAGTGGAAGTAATTAAGCGTGTGAGACAACTTGACGAAGAAAAAAACCAATGCTTGGATAAACTGAATTTATCAACGGAATTTAAGGCCTTAATTCAAGCATCACCAGAACTAAATCAAAAGGAGCCTAAAAAATCCAAACAAATCCGTGAGCACCTTCGAGATAATGAGTTCCAAAAATGGAAGGCATTACCAAATAAGGGCAAAGGTGTAGAACAATTCTGTGAAGTTCCAAAAGCCAATAGTTGGATTACGACAAAATGTGGATTGTCCTCTTCGGAATGGATCACAAGCATTAAAATGAATGCTGCTTCGCTTCCAGTAAAAACCAACCCGGGTTACAGCCAAGGATCAAGCCGTTGTAGATACTGCAACGAGATGGAAACCATAGGACATGTCCTTGGAAAGTGCCCGAGAGGTGAATTACTGCGAAATACGAGACACAATTTGGTCCGCAATACTATTGCAAACGCATTCCGCAACTTAGGATGGATAGTGGAAGAGGAAGTTCCATGTACGGATGATGAAATGAGAAGCAGAAGAGTCGACATTTTAATAATTGACCCAATAACACGAAAGGGATTTATAATAGATCCTACAGTTAGATACGAACAAAACGACACACAACAAGCAGAACGTATTAATGAAGAGAAACAGCAGATTTATAATCCTTGCTTTAGTTTTTTCAACGAGCGTTATAATGTTAATAGCTTGGAAACCATCGGCCTTTACATTGGAGCTAGGGGTACAATATCAAAATTTTTTGTACAATTCTTAAAATTATTTCAGCTGCCTATGAGTATCATAGAAGATATTGTGTGTATAGTACTTAAGCATTCATCGATGATATGCAATCATCACTTATATTCTAATATCAGTTAATATTATAGATACAAAAAAAACATGTACATCATATTGTTAAAAATATTGTAAACGTATACTGAGTCATTCTGGCTACTTCCGTTTGGAAGCAGTGTCAATAAATTGTCTTTCTCTCTTCATATGCCCAAATTTGAAACCAAGTAGAAAAAAATATTTGTACATTTGTTTGAGTTTAACGAGGTACAATTGTTTTAGAAAGTTATACATTTTTACGAGTTTTTCTTCAAGAGTTATTGACCTTAATGGATGACGTTTGCAAATAATAAAATTACTGGGCTTATTGTTTTCAATTCACAATAATGGCATCAATTTTTATATTCTGCATGACAATTTTATGTCACTGCTGCTCTGAGGGTATCACTGATTCAAATTTGTTCACTTACGATTCTATCCAGTCTACTGTTTCAGTTCGATTGGCAAATATTGTTACTGCCCGCCCGAATGTTATCATGAACAGAAGCCAATAAACAAATAATTACCATACAAGGGACTACTAATCGTAAGTTTGAAGATATCTTCAAATATTGTAGGCAACCACACCAAGGAGGCCTAACCACAGGGCAAAACAGAAGTTTCAGATATATCTAGAACTTATCAAACATGAGTTTGTTGATCTTTATGTTATACAGACGTGTATAAGTGTATAAGTTATGCTGACAACATTTTATTGTTTTCTGAAAAAAATGTAACTCGCAGACCTTTTCCTGGGGGGTAATTCTGAAACAACATAAAATTGCCTTCATGGTGGTAATTTTATTTTAGTCGTAGATTGTGAGTAACGGGCTCAAAAATGGACATTTTTACTTTTCTTCCAAAAAATTTTAAACATGCCGCCATATTAAAGGCGCGTATTACTCTTGTAGTACACAGTACCATACTGACGCACTAACCTGATTGGGCGGCCGCGCCTTGAAAACACGCCTTGTTTTTCTAAAATCTAATGCACTTGCTGATAAAAACTATGCGCCTGTTAGCGTGGTGTAAATTAATGTGAAATAGCAATCCCAATTACATTGTACAATTGCATATTGAACGGTGGACACAAAATTAATAAAAACAACCGTAGATTCAAATTTCGCCGATACGCGCCCCATGGGTACTGTGTAAATATAAACAATTGCTCATGTTTAATTTTCTCGTTTGTTCTTATTAAACTCGAATGATAAACTTCCGAAATCTCCAAAATCCTTGCCATCTTGATGTTGTAAAATGTGCGTTGTAACATAAACATGTTTGAAATCAATGGAATGCGTGGTTATTTATTGGAAAGATTCGTGATTTTATTTATGCCAAGCTTTCATTTACAAGCTGTAAACATCGTCAGAGCGAACAGAAGAATGGGAGATATTAAAAATTTAAGTTTTCAGTTTTGCGTATCTATATTCCATCGAATAATATGCGTATGTTTTATTGACCTAAATAAGTTTTCCCGAACAAGGTTTTTAATCGGATGCGCTCTACTAGATTTTGACAAAAGTGGTCTAAAATGTTATAATTTGGAGGTGGCAATTCCCAAACAGGCCACGGCCATTTTATTTGAAATTGGCAGTTTTCAGCAACCTCTATATTTGGCTTTGTTTTGCTTAGGCGTGCACGCTACCCAACCCAACCCAGCATTAATTTACATTAAAATAACGGAATTTACTGTGAAATTTATGATTGACATGAAAAGAAAAAGAAATGTGGTTCGCTTCATCTTGTACACCGACCCTACTTGTATCCCTAACGAAACCATGGCTTTGTATTCCTTCTTGGCCACCAGTCCAGCAGGAGCGGAGGAGATTCTCCAACTGAGTTTAAAATTTCCCGCCAGCTCATTGATATGGCCAAGCTTTGGGTACACAAAAACTTCAATGCCGATCCAAAGGACGACCAGAAAGGGGAAAACCATGTAGGTTCCTGTGGGCATGATACCGTGACATTTGATCGAAGTGTAGTTGGCAATTATGTGGGAACTCACGTTGAAGATGATGAAATTTGGTAAAAATAACGGGCCACAGTTGCAGTTAAAAATTACGTTCATGATTCGCATGGATTTGTAAACGGATAAATTCCGCGCAGGACTCAAGTGAAATGATGACGGATACGTTGATTCGATTTCAGAATGAAATTCATTGTTATTTGGGTATCTGTAGGAATTTTAGGAATAATTACATTAAATTGATGTAAATTTTGTGTCAAATTAGTAACATCTCTCAATAAATCAATCTCTTAAATTTATACATTTCTGAAACAAACTTCGACATTTTCGACAAACAATATGGTAATACATAATTAAATGTTTTAAAATTTGTTTAAATGCGACAAAAACCATGTGCGTAAAATACAACTTACCGACACAAAAGCTTCAACCAGAATGTTGTGCTTCGGGTATAAATGATGAAAATATAAAGAACAAAATAAAGGATGGATGAACAGTTGCCGAAAATAAAGCACTGAATTGGAGCGTAAGACAAAATTACCCAAATTGGTTTCTTATTAGGATCAAAATAATTTAAAAAGTATCGAGGATTGTGTGGATCTTCGAAATAGAAGGAAAGGAAGAAAATACTATTGGTCAGGATCATGTAGTTAAAGACGGTAATTATGAAGTCACAACCATCAGATTTCCTCGGGGGGAGGAAGCGAGAATAATTTTCTGCAATCGAAATTTCAAAGCAAAAATTTCATTTTGATTTGATTTTCCTAATTTTAGTAATATTTCATAAGCACATACGTTTCCGGCAATTTTTTTCCGGTAAGCTTTTTGCAACAATTAATGATAAAAAACCGAACGGAATTAAAACTATTTTTTTAAAAATTTACCGGTTAATTGCTGGTCCAATTTTAGGAATTGGTTAAAAAATTCCATGACTCGTTTCTTGTTCCGAAGAACCCCGAGGTGTAACAAGGCGAACGTGGTCATAGCTGAGCCAAAACAAATGTCGATTACCATGGAGGCCAGTGGTTGATTTTTGTGAATGTACGCTTGGACAAAGCAATAAATAGATGAGGAGGCTGTAAGAATGAAGAGGAGAAGGACAAGATAGCACATTGTAATTCGTTTGTACGATTTGACAATTCGCAGCTGCAGTTTAGCCGAATCCCATTCGTATGGAAGAGTTTTAAAATAGGTGCAAATGTTAAAGAATGTTTTTAAACCTTTGTATGTTCTTGGAGTTAGCATTTTTAGTTATTTTTTAGAATTTCTAGGAGATTTTGCGTAAATAAGGGGGAAATTTAGTAGAAGTTTGTAAAAAGAGATTTTTCGAATTTTGTACAATTTTGTAGAACTTTGTGAGATTTTGTAAAAGTTTGTAGATTTTTCTAGATTTTTGTAAAATTTATAGTATTTTGTGAAATTCTGTAAAATTTTGTGAGATTTTGGTAATTGTACAGTTTTTTGTGGGACAGTTTTAGGCTAGTAATACATTCGCAGAATAACGTGTGTGGTCATTTCTACACTGCGTTAAGGTTAATTACGTGGGGTTTACATCCCAGGCTTAAACAGAGGGCCAAGATTGTCTGCAATTTATTCGAGCAATAATTGAATAATTAAAATGGAAAAAATAAAATAATAGCATAATTACATGTAATTAGTTACTATTATGGTTTTTGCAGTCTAATATTTTTTTATTATTGGCGACATAGATTACAACCAATGACTGCAATTATGCACAATTAGTACTGACAATTTGTTAAATAATTATTTATTTGAGCACTATTAGTAAGCCAATTAATTATATTTTATTATATTTATAAATGTTTTAATTACAGTAATTATGCTTTGCCTTATGAACATAATTATTTTATTTTTCAATCAAAGAAATAGGGCGATTGTGCTTCTGGAAAATTACGACGACGCCAATCAAATTATTTCCACGAAAAAGTCAAACCAGTCCGCGGTTTTAATAAGAATAATAATAATTAATTTTTTAGACGCGCCGTTGTCTTCTTTTAATTTGTTACAATTATTACGAATTATACGTGGGAATGTTAAATTACCCAAAAAGTTTTAAAGGTCAAGTATATTTAATGAATAACTTTAACTTCATCATAGTATATAAAATAAACTATAATTTAAGTTAAATATTTAAGTAAAGTAGAAACACTTATCACCGAATATTTTACCTGTTTAGCTCCGTAAAATATAGGATTCCCAATACCAAAATTTATTCGGAATTATTAAAAATTCGGATTATATAAGAATAACAGCGTTCACAGTGAAGTTAACGATAGTCATTAAAATAAATAAAATTGTAGTTCGCTTCATGATGTAAATGGATCGGACCTGAATCCCCAATGTCCGCATCGCGTGCGCCTCTTTCTTGGCCAAACCACCACCCTTACCCTTTAAATTCCCGCACCAATCCTGTTTGAATTTCTCCGCCATTTCATTTATCCTCCCGAGCATGGGGTACACGAAGAACTCTATTCCGAGCCAAACGAAGGTCATAGAAGATAGAGTTGCGTACACGGATGTGGGCATATGACCGTTACCATTACATTTCACCATAATATAATTCGCCATGATGTGCGACAATAAATTGGAGATAATGAAATTCGGCAGGAAAAGTGGAGCGAAATTATCGTTGAAGATCACGTTGAGGACCCGCATTGATTTGTACATTGACAAGCTCCATTTGGCGTCAAGGCGACATTTTGGAGGGCCTTGACTGTGCAATTTGATGGCGAAAACCTGGCTCTCTGGCGATAAAGAACTGCCAAATAATTTTAAAATATAATTTTAAAATATGCATTAACTATAATATTTTAAAATATGCTTTCCCTATAATATTTTAAAATATGCTTTCCCTATAATATTTTAAAATATGTTTTAAATATAACTTTAAAATATTTTTAAATAAAACTTTAAAATATTTTTAAATAAAACTTTAAAATATTTTTAAATAAAACTTTAAAATATTTTTAAATATAACTTTAAAATGATTTTAAATATAACTTTAAAATGATTTTAAATATAACTTTAAAATATTTTTAAAATTAATTTTAAAATACATTTTACAACTTATTACCAGGAAAGAGACTTCAACCAGAAATGCGTGCTTCTGGTGTAGACGAGTAAAATGTACACAACGAAAAGGAAAATGCAAGAGGAACAATAATACACATATAAATGAAGGGGAGCAAATGCTAAAAGCGCCCAAAGCGGCTTTTTTCCTGGCACCAAATATTCTAATAAAAATCGATGATTATCCGGATCTTCGAAAAATAGAGACAAAACCATTATATTGATGATTGGAATGAGATAATTTAGTAATGAAATAATCCTATCGCAACCATCCGATTTTCTGCCAGGAAAGTACCTGCGATTCGTTTCTGTAATATTATGTAATATAAAAAAAACCAGTTATTATTATATAGTGTGGTAAAAATTACCGCTTAACAAAACTAAATAAAGGCAACAACACGACGAAAATTGTGAGTATATAGTGTATGTACTTTTGAATGAAAATTTAACCTGAAAAACTCTGGTCCAATCTTAGAAATAAATTTAAAAAATCCAACAAAGCCTCTTTATTAATAATGACGCCCAAATGAAATATCCCCGCGAAACACAAGCAAATCCCAATATTAATATCAATTGTCATGGATGAAATTGACCGACTTTTCAAAAGCACACCCAGCGCGAAGCATTTCAGGCTAAAAATGGAGTTGGCGAAAATGAGTCCGAAAGTTAAGTACAACATGGCGACTCGTCTGTAGGATTTCTCGATTTTTAGCTCCAATTTGACAGGGTCCCAATCATAAGGGAGATAATGGAGGAAGGAGGTGATTGTAAAAAAGTTTTTTAAACCTTTGTAGGTTCGTGGAGTAAGCATAATTATTCCAACTTTTTTTCAGGACAATTGTTCTTACCAACGTCTCTCCTGAACTTACGTGAACAATTGGCATAGGATTTTACTTTTAGTCCTAACGAAGTTTATAATTCTTTTGATCTTCAAAACTGTTGATGCTTTTAATCGGTTTAAATTTGTTTCGAAGCTATCCATTAATAAATAATTTCAAATAATTCTTGTAATTAAATTCTACCCATCACCAAGCAAACGTCAGTCAAATTTAGAATCCAAATAGTTAATTATATGTTCTGATATAATATAATGAAAATAATAACAATAAATTATTATTGTCTTGACAGACGGATCCAAGAATTTGCTCACATTTCTTCCTTTATTTATTATTGCTGACTAATAAAATTACAAATTAAACTCATATCAATTTGTCATTTACTTTCAGAAGAATTTTTAATAATAGTTTATTATGTAAGGACCTATACGCATGTTATTACATAAGAATGACGGCATTGACAGTGAAGCTAATGACAGCCATGAAAATAAATAGAACGGTCGTTTTCTTCATCATGTCAATGGACCCCACCTGAATCCCCAACGTCACCATCGCTTGCGTCTCCTTCTTCACCAAACCCGAACGGCCGGCAGCAGCGTTCCCCCTCCAATTCTGTTTGAATTTCCCCGCGATTTCATTTATCCTCCCGAGCATCGGATACACCGACATTTCTATCCCGAGCCACAAGACACTCACAAATACGAAATTAATGTAGACTGATCCCGGCATGAGACCATGACATTTGATCCCAACATAATTCGCTATTATGTGCCCAGTGATGTTGAAGATAATGAAATTCGGGAGGAATATCGGGGCGAAGTTGCTATTGAAGATCACGTTCAGGATCCGCAGAGACTTGTACAATGAAAGGTTCTGCGTGGCGTTAATCCGAATTGGTGGCGGATTATTTGATTCGATTTCAATATCAAGGATATCAACAATGTCTGGGGACAACGACCTGTAACAAATATGTGATAGCTAATTATCAATTTTTTATCACTTTCGTAATACTTGCTTTGACTTTCATAAAAAAATAGGACCGAATTTGTCCCGCCTGTAATTTCATAATCAAAATATACAGCCGACATAGCTTACCGAGAAAAGAGACTCAGCCAGAAATGAGTGCTCCTGGTGTAGATGAGCAAAATATTAATAATAAAATACAAAATGCAGCCACAATTGCAAATTAAATAGAATTGAAGTGGGGCGAAAGCCACAAATGCCCATATAGGTTTGTTCCCCGGAACGAAATAATTCAACAAAAATCGGGAATTATACGGATCCTCAACCAACAGGGCAAGTAATGTGAAGCTGTTGACCGGAATGAAGTAATTAAAGATGAGAATCATAAAGTCACAACCATCCGTTTTCCGGGGCGGGATGAACCTTGAATAAGTGTCTGTAATTTATTTGCATACAAAAAAAAATTACGGATTCAATGCTCGTATGTATATTCTGAGAAAATTTATAAATCTCTTACTCAGACTCTTACAAATACTTAAAAGCACTCCTTTATAACAGCCTGTAGATTTTCCCTATTAACGTCCCCCTTATAAAGGGTTTCAACAGTACAAAGCAATGCAGCATGAGATTTACCTGACAAACGCTGATCAAGTTTCAGGCATTTATTAAAATACTCGAGAAGACCTTCCTTGTGCATAATCACACTCAGTTGGAACAAGGAAAAGAAGATCATGGCGGATCCAAAACAAATGTCAATGGCCATGGATGAAATCGGTGGATTTTGCTGAATAAGACCAATTACAAAGGAATGGAGGCTAGACACGGCGTTGGCAAAGAGAAAGACAAGGATAAAATAGAGCATGGCAATCCGCCCCCAAGATTTTGCAAGCTTCAGCTCCAAGTTGACTGGGTCCCAGTCATATGGAAGAGTTTTGACGATGGATACGATGCGAAAAAAATTCTTCAAGCCTTTGTACGTCCTCGGTGTAAGCATGGTGATGATACGAGACTTTATATTTTTTGGAGTAAAAGTCGTCACTTTTCGGATTACACTTTATGTATAAGAGCCTAGAAAATATAATGGTGGTACTTCCAAGGGTTTCCTGATGATTGTGAGAACCGAAAAGGATTAATAACATGGAATTCCTTACGGAATGATCCTGACAAATTATTATAATTATTAGAGATATATATAATTACCTTTGACCGTATGTGCTTCTTATTTGTCTTCAATACTGTATAGTGTAGTTCAGAAAATAAATATGAGAATTAATTTTGAGATAACTCTGCAGGCATAAACCCACCATCATTTCAGCAAACAAATTGTCAATAAATTATAGGAAAATGACCACCGTTATAATTATTTTTTATTATTGGTGGAAAATTTTAGTAATTACACAAATTAGCAAATTGTGAAGATAATTTATACAACAATTTACAGTTACTGGCCCCAAGTAACTGTAAACAGACGATGTGTATTATAATGGAAAGATTGCTGCCCGCAGTAAAAATTGCAGACGTTTATCTCGTTACAATAAAAATTATTAGATACTACTGAAACCTCGTTATACCGGTTCTCCTTATAAAAGCATTATTTTCTCAGCTATATAAATAAAATTATATGCAATTTTGACTCTTATACGAACACTTACAGGGATTAAACTAATTACATAAATTACAAGGTGACCCAAAAATTTTTTGCGCGTTGTGTTCGAAAATAAACAATATTGTGTTTTAAAATCATTTTTTAAAATCATATAGGAAAGTGCTTTTATAAGACACCGAATTACGTCTAATTGTGTGATGATTGTAGTGGTCGGCGCTCTACTCGTATTTTAGGTAGGAATTATAAAAGAATTATAGCGTTTACAGTGAAGTTAACGATAGTCATTAAAATAAATAAAATTGTAGTTCGCTTCATGATGTAAATGGATCCGACCTGAATCCCCAATGTCCGCATCGCATGCGCCTCTTTCTTGGCCAAACCACTACCCTTACCCTTTAAATTCCCGCTCCAGTCCTGTTTAAATTTCTCCGCCATTTCATTTATCCTCCCGAGCATTGGGTACACGAAGAACTCTATTCCGATCCAAAAGAAGGTCATGGAGGATAAAGTTGCGTAGATGGATATGGGCATTTGAGCACTATCATTGTATTTTACCGTAATATAATTGGCGATTATGTGTGACAATAAATTGCAGGTAATTAAAGTCGGTAGGAGGAAAGGAGCAAAATTGCTATTGAAGATCACGTTGAGGACCCGCATTGATTTGTACATGGACAAGCTCTGCTTTGCGTTAAGTCGAGGTTTCGGTGGGTCAGTAGATTTGACTTGGACATGAGGGATTAAATGTCTTG
Source organism: Lipothrix lubbocki (assembly GCA_034696945.1). Taxonomy (NCBI): domain Eukaryota; kingdom Metazoa; phylum Arthropoda; class Collembola; order Symphypleona; family Sminthuridae; genus Lipothrix; species Lipothrix lubbocki. The sequence continues at coordinate 11,179 of JAQGAK010003335.1, forward strand.
TTGGTGATACGGAACTGTGTATTAGACAAGTAGTTGCTTTCAAAATATAATTACAGATATTAGTATAATTTTAAAATTTATAGAAAAATAATTTTAAAAAATTTGAACATGATTGTTTTTTAATTTTAACATGATTTTTAAAAATTTGAACAGGATTTTTAAAAAATTTAAACAGGATTTTAAAAAAATTTGAACATAATTTTTAAAAAATTGTAACATGATTTTTTTAAAATTTGAAAATGATTTTTAAAAAATTTGAACACTATTTTTAAAAAAATTTAAACATGATTTTTAAAAAATTTCAAAAATATTAATCAACAAGGTAATTTTAAATAATATTACAACTTACCTGGAAAGAAATTTCAACCAGAAATTCGTGCTTCTGGTGTAAACGAGTAAATTATACACAACGAAAACGAAAATACATGCGCCATTACAATACAAATAAAATTGCAGAGGTGCAAATGCGAAAATGATCCAAATCGGTTTTTTTCCTGCAAACAAGTATTGGAGTAAAAATCGACGATTGTCCGGATCTTCGAAAAATAAAGACAAGAACATCGTGGAGGCTATCAGTATAGCATAATTAAGGAAAGCAATAATCCAATCACAACCATCCGACTTCCTGTCAGGGAAGTATGTGCTATTCGTTTCTGTAACATTATGATACAAGACAAAACTATAATTATTAATATTATACTTCATAATATTTGCTCTGCATTACAAAATTTACTAAATAAATATAATTTGGAATTAAATAATTTTAATAATTAAGCAATTTCTTAACGATAGACTGACCGGAAAAACGACGATCCAATCTTAGAAATAAATTTAAAAAATTCATCAAAGCCTCCTGATTCCTAATTACGCCAAAATGAAATATCCCCACGAAACACATGCTGGACCCGATACCAATATCAATTGCCATGGATGAAATTGGCCGATCTTTAAAAAGGACACCAAGCGCGAAGGATTTAAGACAACAATAGGAGTTGACACAAATTAGTCCGAAAATAAAATACAGCATGCCGATGCGCCTGTAGGATTTGACCATTTTTAGTTCCAATTTTACAGGGTCCCAATCATAAGGAAAGGTTTTGAGGAAGGCGGCGATTTTAAAAAAGTTTCCTAAACCGTTGTAGGTTCTTGCTGCAAGCATGATTCCAACTTTCTTTTTAGACAAATTCTTTTTTGCAACTTTTCCCTTGAACTTACGTGAACAATTGACAGGGTGTTACGTATTAGCCTGAAAGTTTTTAATTGGCTTAAATTTGCTTTGAACCGACTGAAGCAGCAATTAATAAATAATTGGAAATAATAATTCTTGTATTTAAGGACAACTGACCAGCAAAATCACGTGTCAAATTTAGAATCGGATTAATTAATTGCATATTTTGATACTATAGAAACTGTAATAATAACACATTATTATTGTCGTGAAAGACAGATCCAAAAATTTGCACACATTTCTTCCTTTATTTATTATTGCTGACTAAAATTACAAATTAAACTCATGTCAATTTGTCATTTACTTTTAGAAGAATTTCTAATAATAGTTTATTATGTAAGGACATATATGTACGTATGTTATTACATTAGAATGACGGCATTGACAGTGAAGCTAATGACAGCCATGAAAATAAATAGGACGGTCGTTTTCTTCATCATGTAAATGGACCCCACCTGAATCCCCAACGTCACCATCGCTTGCGTCTCCTTCTTCACCAAAGCCGAACGGCCGGCAGCAGCGTTCCCCCTCCAATTCTGTTTGAATTTCCCCGCGATTTCATTTATCCTCCCGAGCATCGGATACACCGACATTTCTATCCCGAGCCACAAGACACTCACAAATACGAAATTAATGTAGACTGATCCCGGCATGAGACCATGACATTTGATCCCAACATAATTCGCTATTATATGCCCAGTAATGTTGAAGATAATGAAATTCGGGAGGAAAATCGGGGCGAAGTTGCTGTTGAAGATCACGTTCAGGATCCGCAGAGACTTGTACAATGACAGGCTCTGTGTGGCGTTAATCCGAATTGGTGGTGGATTATTTGATTCGATTTTCACATCAAGGATATCAATGCTTTTGGATAATAACGATCTGTAAATAATTTGCAATAATTACTCAGAATTCAGAATTTTGAATTTGTCCCGCCTATAATTTCATAATGAAAATACTGACGACAGCTTACCGAGAAAAGAGACTCAGCCAGAAATGAGTGCTTCTGGTGTAGATGAGTAAAATATACATAATAAAATAAAAAATGCAGCAACAATTGCAAATTAAATAGAACTGAAGGGGAGCGAAGGCAAATAATGCCCAGGTAGGTTTGCTTCCGGGAAGGAAATAATTGAGCAAAAATCGGGAATTATACGGATCCTCAGCAAATAGGGAAAGTAATGTGAAGCTGCTAAAGGGAATGCAGTAATTAAAGATGAGAATTATAAAGTCACAGCCATCCGTTTTCCGGGGCGGGATGAATCTTGAATAAGTTTCTGTAAATTTTATGAACAAATATTAAAGGTTCAACTACATATAAAAGCAACCCACAAATTCAAAGAAACTCTCTGAAATTTATTTCACATATTATTTACCTGATAAATGCTGATCAAATTTCAGACATTGATTAAAATACGCCAGAAGAGGTTTCCTCCGCCAGATGACGGCCAAATGAAATAAAGAAAAAGAGACCATGGAGGTCCCCAAACAGATGTCAATTGCCATGGATGAAATTGGTGGATTTTCAAGCCTGAGATCACGTGTGAAGGAATGCAGGCAAGACAGAGCGTTGGCGGCGATAAGGACAAGAATTAAATAAACCATGGTAATACGCCACCATGATTTTGCAAGTTTGAGATCCAATTTTACCGGGTCCCAGTCATACGGAAGAGTTTTAAAGATGGAGATGAGTCGGAAATATTTTTCCAAACCTTTGTATGTCCTCGGGGTTAGCATGATGATGATACGAGACTTTTTATATTTTTTGTAGTAAAAGTTTTCGGATTACACTTTATATACAAGAGCCTAAAATAAAATGGTAGTACTTCAATTTTGTAATGTTTGATCTCTCAAGCGGAGAATACACACATGTGGACTGAAGCTAAATATTGAACTGAACTGTTTTGACGTTAGAGTTAATTTGAAAATGAGGAAAATGATTGTCTATAAAAATGTACGTTGGCGTATTTAATTCTATATTTACAATGACACACATCTAGGAAAAATAATTATTTAATTACAAACGAAATTTCTCCTCACATACATAATTATCATTTTCTCAGATACGCATAAACTATTATACTCCGCATTTTGAGTATTAATAGAATAAATTAGAGAAATTACAATCATGCCTGCACAAAGGATCGCGGCCGTATATCTGTTGATGTCATAATTATTAGCTTCACCAGAGGATGAAAAGCAAAAATACATGACCAATTATTTAATATTAATTATATTAGTTTAATAATATATTAATTGTATTTAAATACTACAAATTATTCCTAATGGCATATTAACTGCGTAGAAAATTGCAAGTTTCTGAAATAATGTGATGAGAGTATCCTATTATTAAATGAGCTTATTTCACGTAGATACGTCAATGCTATATAAGCAGCCCCATTTATTATTGTTTATTACCAAATAATTACGATGATCTTTAATTCGGATACATTATTGTCAATTTCCAGCACTGTCTCAGCAGTAAGTACATTACTGAGTATAAATAGTCTTTTGAATGGTTTTTGGACTAAATTGTTAAGTGTCATATTTGATGATATGCTTTTAGTATGCGTAACATCTCATGCGTGAAAACATACACGTTTGCATATGAGAAGCCAAATAAATAATATATGAAGAATTTCCAAAATTTTTTGAAGAAATATGATACACATGAAGTTTAAAATAAGGCTTAATCTCATTTGGTCAAAAGAATAATTTTAAATGTATATGTAAGTATTACTGACCTCACATATGTTTATAATTATTTTCAATTTACAACCTAATACAACTAATCTCGAAACATTAAATATATAATAATCAAATTATTGATTTAAAGTTGCGAAGATTATTGTGAAGCATTGCAGTCTCCAACGTTGGCACGGCGATCGCAGGTGAGGGTGTCTGGGTTCCAGACCAGAGCTTCACCGTTGGAGCCAGCTGGGGCGCCGGGGCAGGTCAAAGTGCTCTCACGTCCTTGGAGAGTTTCGGTGTCGAATGGAGCTCTGAAGTGGAAAGTTCCGGAGCATTTCTCGTTATCCTCTTGCCACCATTCGCAGGGAGGGATGCAGCTCTCGTCCTTCAAGTATTGGTCCTTGACCTTGTCGGACAGAT
>JAQGAK010003336.1:0-15511 GCA_034696945.1 Lipothrix lubbocki
AAAAAATTGTTTAAAAAATTGTTTAAAAAATTGTTTAAAAAATTGTTTAAAAAATTGTTTAAAAAATTGTTTAAAAAATTGTTTAAAAATTATACTTTAACTCTGCAGTCCAATTAATCAAGCTCTTGAGCTGAATTGTCTGCATGGAAAACTCAAATAGAGATGTCCAAATAAATGCAAACGTGCAAAAGAAATCCAGTATGGCGTAGGAACCAAAAAACCAGGAGTTGTTTTGAAGCTCGGAAGGCATGGCCGAGAAAATGTGGTGAGCGGCTTGAGGATGGCGGAGGAATTCGCTGAACTGCGTCACCAGAATATTTACATGCCCGGGTATCCATGTCAGCATGATTTTCTCGGGGAATGTCGACTTGGCTCTAAGTTCGACTTTGATATTAAATAACAAAAATTGTAAAGAATAATATTTCAACAGAAAATAATAATAAAACTATTTAAATTTTTAAATAAATATACTAGAATTTATGTACCTTTAATATTTGAGAACTGATTGTAGTTGAAGCACAACTGCTTCCGATTTCGCCACATATTAACTTGAAACTGCGTCACGTTCCACATCGTCACCGCCAGAAACCCAGCCAAGCTAATTTGAGGCAGATTGTCCCTCCAACTGTGGGAATTCCTGATGAGCGTAATAACCATAAATATCAATTTATTCAAGAAAAGCGTGGTTGCCAAAAATGAAATAAATTTCTTCCAAATACGTCTGCATGGTTGCAAAGTATTCTGTTTGAAGTTGTAATCAAATGGGACGATTCCAAAAAAAGTTGTTATGCAGAACGTGAGTTTGAATGATTTTAATAAAACTTTACTAATCATAATTGTTTTTTTAAATAAAGAAATAATAATAATATAATAAATTCAAAATAATAAATTAAAATAACAATTAATTCCCGAATTTCAAATTTCTATGGTTAATCTCTTATCGCGGGATTTTTAAATCCCAACACTCAGTACCCGAGCAATAAATGTCCGTTATCAAGAATTTGTTTGTATTTACGATAATTCTTGTTTAAAACTTGATCAAAAGTTGGAAAAATGTTAATTGGTTGGACAAATTTTATTTTCTCATTACTTTTATCATTTCAATTAACACTTTGAATGATAGTTTGACAGTTGGAATTCGACATAATGAAGTTCCGCATTCACTCTGAATAATAGTTTGACAGTTGAAATTCGACATAGTAAAGAAGTTCCACTTATATATGAACGTATATTAATAAATTTTTAATTTGTCGGCCCACTACCTGCGTCATCCGTTGTGGCACTGGATTCGTTGACAACTTCTTCCTGTAAAGATAAAACACGTTTTCATATGCAGAAATGTTCTCCTGGCGTAACGAAACTGACACATTTGATCATATGTATTACCATGTTTCTGACAGTGGGCGAGTTGGGCGAGGTTAATTAATACATGTCACTCCAGTTGTTTCGAATGTCTATACATGCTACGCCTCTGATGTTAAAGCTTAAATTATAGTGTAAAGATACTTAAAATAGAAGGTTGTAACTGTATTGGGGTTTGTCATTTCAATGACAAAATTTAGAGCTTGAAATGTGGGTGAATGCATTAGTAATGTGATCTCTGACGTCATTATTGTATCCAGTAGGAGTTTCTACTATTTTGAAATTTATAATAAATACAACAGCGATGTCAGGTGGCTACACTAATTTAAAATACAGCGTCATACAAAACCACGGCCATTTTAGTTTCTCATAGTTGCAAACTTTGAAATGTTAAATTAAATTGTATATAAGCGCAGGTTTTTTGAAAATTCAAATGTAAATCCTCACCTATATTCGCCGTAAAGCTCTGTAAGATTTCAAATTCTCGCGCCATACATAATGCAACATTACGACCAATCAGTGCTTTCCCGTGCAGCACATAGTGTGAATATTGGATATGAATTTTTATTTTTAAAAAGCTCTGAAGACTTAATCAATAAAAAACAAAATAAAAAATCGATAATATTTGTTTATATTCTTCATTAATTATTTTAATACTAAGCAATTATAATTTTTATTTACATTTTTATGATTACGAATTTGAAATTGTATTAGGAATTTAGATAGTAATAAGCATGGTACAAGTATAGCTAAAAATGATCCACAGATACGTGGGAGTGACCATCCGATCCAAAAAGTACATTCCGTTTACCCGGACGGACAAAGGTCGCACAATAGTCGCCAATGTTCTACTTTCCTTCTTCCAAGGCTCGACAAGTGAAGCGGAAATTAGAATCAGTTTCTTCCTCAGCAATTCCGAATTGTCAACCAGCTGGTAAGCATTGTTGTAGAGCAATGGCGGGAGGGAGTGACAGAAAACTATACAATCGACCAAGAATCCCATCAGGTTTGGACTCATGGTATCATGACATTTGATCACCAAGAAATTGCATATCACACAGAAAGCTGTGAATGTGGATTTAATTTGCTCAATATTCACGCCGTAAAGGTTGTTGAAACTGCGGAGCAGGATTGAGCATTTCTGGTAACTTCGGATATTGCTGTCGATTTCCACCATCCGCTTTGGCTCGGAGCGGCTAAAATTTGGATAAATTGAAATAAATGTTTTTATGAAAAATATAAAGTTATGAATAAAAGCAATATAATAGAAAATAAATATATAAATGACAGACAATATAAAAGGATTTTCGTAAATTGGTTTTTACCTCAACTCTGCTGTCCAATTAATCAAGCTCTTGAGCTGAATCGTCTGCATGGAAAATTCAAATAGAGACGTCCAAATAAATGCGAATGTGCAAAAGAAATCCAAGATGGCGTAGAAATTGAAAAACCAGGAATTGTTTTGAAGTGCGGGTGGCATGGCTGAAAAAATGTGGTGAGAAGCTTTAGGATGGCGGAGGAATTCGCTGAACTGCGTCACTAAAATATTCACATGCCCGGGTATCCATGTCAACATGATTTTCTCGGGGAAAGTTGATTTTGACCGAAGTTTGAATTTTTCTGAATTAAATTAAAATATTTAAAAAAAACATGAAATAATTTCCTTTTAATTTAAATAGTAATTTAGACTAAAATAAATAAATTGTTTTCAAATTATTGAGCAGGGGAAAAATTACAATAATTTTGTAAATTTGAATAAAATTTTAACAATTTAAGACAAAATCACCATTAAATTCAGTAAATTGATTGTAGTTAAAGCTGAGCAGACTCTCATTTCGCCACAAATTTAATTGAATTTGTGTCACGTTCCACATAGTTACAGCTAGAAACCCCGCCAGACTAATTTCTGGGAGTTTGTCCCGCCATTGAGGCAGTGTTTGGACGAGAGTAAATACCATGAAGAGGAATTTATTTAAAAATAAAGTTGTGGCTAAAAGTGAAACAAATTTCTTCCAACTACTTTTGCATGGTGACAGAGTATTTAGTCGGTGATTGTAATCGAAGGGGACAATTCCGAAGAATGTCGTGACGACGAAGGTGAATTTGAAGGACTTGAATAGTTTTTTGCTAATCATGCTTATTATGCATATACTGATAAACAAAATTAAATTGGTATTATTCCAAGTGGTTTTGAAAAAATGATGAAAATATTTTATTGCAACTGTTTTTCAAAATTGTTTCAATTTCGTTTATTATTTACACTGACTTTTGTCGGTTACCAGAAATAATTTTGAAAATATTTCATTAATAATATGAAAATTTTAGCATTTAGTTATTTTCAGTTATTTCGCCAGCAAGAATTATTTCGCACACTGGAGCAAGACAACGCAATTTCACAAATGTCTTTTCACTTTGCATTACATAGTGTTAAATGGTTTTCTTGCTAATTATTTTTGTAATATTTAGGTCATTTTACTGTGTACTTGTTTCAATCATAAATAAGGAAATAGCATTGTTTAATAAATCTGTTAGTTGGTTTCGCTCCCTGTCATACACGGATTTCCTTTTACAGACAAAATCCCTGGAATAATTAATTCGGAGCACCTTCTCGTGCATAGGAAACCCGTAACATTTAAGCTCATTAATTATATTTGGGGTATGTGATTTTGTTGTGTTACGTCCCTCCAGTTTTGATTATTTTACTAAGCCTGTACATGGCCTGTTCGACATTTCATTTCCTTTACTGATTTGACGACATTATTATATACAAGTTATGCTCCAGTTACGTAAGACGTTGATTGACGTAAATTTTTAATTTGCCTCGTGGCGTATTTTTGGTGTAGCAATCTTTCCGCCCTCATGTTTCTCTTGACAGTTTGTGTATTCCAATCTATAGCTTTCATCTTGACAACTTCCAAAAAGAGGTTGTATTTATACAAGTGTGGGGGTATCAGGAGGCATTTTGAATTAAATTTGAAGTTATATGAACATTAATATCTTTTCTGACGTACTATATACAGACCTAGAAAATGTTTGTTCGTTGCCCGGGAAATTAATGCGGTTTAAATTCTAGAACGTGAATAATAAATTGAGGTTGATTCCAACATAGAAACCCTTTGACTTTTGTAACCTACAGTGTTTTATAGTTAATTTTAGCAAATTTTATTATTTATTTAACGAATTGAATGTGCTTTGTTAAGGAAAATACAATGCAAAAAAAGCAAATACAATGATGTATTAATATGAAAAAGTTGTGGGAAAAACATCAGCCATTGTTCATAATACAGTGGAAACTCTTTATAACGGCATTTTATAAAGCTGCAAAATTTGACCGTTATTAGAGAAGTGATTTCATAAGATTTAAAATTTAATGCAAATTTATTTCTACGGCAGAAAAATGCCGCCATTACATATAACGAGTCTACTCTTATAAAGAGGACCGCTGTAGCGAGTTTCCAATGTCTATAAGCAAGAAGGTTTTTCATATGCCCCATTTAACATTACGTAGGTTGGTATTTCAATTTAGACTCCCAAATTGAAAGGTTGGTTTAGTGACCAAAGCGCCATAGGAAGTGGATAAAATCAAAATGGTAGCACGGGTCAGCACGTTGTAAATTATTATTACCCCATTGCATTTATGTAAAAGCGAGCAAACTTTAACGGCTGTGGGCTGTAATCCTGTAATAATTACGATATAACTTTATATTTATTATAAATCCCGTTTCTGCATAATTAATTTGGCGCTATTTCTAGTGTATTAAAACGTTCCGGACGTAGCGGATAATGGTTTTCCACATGGTAACATGTATGTATATCAGGCTAAAAACGTGAGCTGGAAAAATTTGCAAGTATGTACATAGTCATGAATGTTAAATTAAAAAAATGATGATAAGCATAAGCTGTAAGTTAAGTATGTATAGTGCTTTGATTCTTAAATGAATTGCAGCGGAGGTGACGCGGAAATCAAAAAGAAAATTGCAAAAGCAATAATTGTTAATTCTAATTATTAATAGTTCTTCGTTACAGGAAAATTAATCACACAACGGAAAATACCGTATGATCAATTGGTGTAATAGCCGCTTTTAGTTCAGGTAAGCAATTAAATGGGAACAAGTCCAGGAAATAACAATTTTTAATGACGTATAAGAAAAAAACTTTACATTACGGGAAATAATAACAATCTAAATTTTAAATTTAATAATCGGTACGGAAAACTTGTTAATAGTTTGAGGAGAAATAAATGTCAAAAATATGGCAATATGTAGCGATTTAAATCATGTTTTGCATTAATACAATTTTTACAGTCTACAAATATTGTAACAAAATTTGAAAATTTTTGTGCTAAAAGGACAAATGTAACTAACCGCACTTACTAGATGTTTTACCAATATTAGAATACAAAACTTACTGTACGTCGTTTAAAAGCATGGCATTTGTTTACTTTGTCATCCGCATAGCGCATTTATACGGTAAAAGCAAAATCTCCCTTTTGTTTTGGAAAATTACTGCTGTCATATATGCGTGTAGTAATGTGGGAAAATATTCCAGCAGTTTCTACCGCATATTTTTTTGCACTGCTAATAGACGACGCAGTTACATTTGCACTCCAATAAGCTTTAAAAATTGTATTCGGAAGTCATATTCAGTCTTGCAATTTAGCAACTGTGGAGATAGTAGAAGTAGTTGCATTTGCCTCTTCAACGATAAATTGCTATATAATTGACTTTAAATTACACTGGTTAAATTGACATGGAAATAGGAAATAACCACTATAAAGTGAACTAAGACAATAATTAAGGGTTTGTGACAATTTTGATCGCCAAATTAGGCCCAATAAACAAATTCCTTGTTGACAAAGGAGAATGAATTTGATTAATAAACCACAATTAAAATTGGATAACAGGAAACAACAAATATGCCTTGTTACTTAATCGGATAGAAAGAAAGCATGTCTATATGTATAAGACTTGTCATAAAAGTGTAATAAATGATTAGACCAAATCCAGCCACTCTAACGATAGTAAACGACATTTTAATTTTAAAAATCAAACGCGAAAAGTACCATTTTGAAAAAAATGTTGGCTTCTGTGGGTTTGAAATACAATTTATTTACTGTTCGTTTTGCTTGCTGGTTAAATATTTTCCCCTTTGAATTTCAAGTACATAAATATTCATTTCGTGAGAAAAGTGAAAATTGGAAAATTGGGATTTATTATAGCTACATGCTCCTTATTGCAATTCATTTAATATTCTTGGTGAATTCTTTTGGGAAATCCATCAGTAGCAGCTCTAGTGTAGATTTATTCCAGCTGACCGTCCATGGAATTTATATTATTTTAGAGGTTTACATGCTTACGTTAAACAGATATTTCCGATTGTGCGCCAACTCGTTTTGCATTTTGCTAGAAAATTTGAATAAAATAAAAGGTTTAAAAATCTCATTTTAAAATAGACTTAAAAATATATACAATTTGTAAATTAAAAATATTTAATTTTTGAATTCTAACTCAATTTTGTAATATCTTCAATATTTAACCTGTAAACTTCTTATAGGTGCAAAAGGATTACCGGTCGGGAAAATGTATACCCTGGAGGAAATGATAGCAAATTGTCTTCCCGGCTTCTACATTTTAGCGTTTTTGTTTTTCGAAGCAATTTACCTGTTCGATCCAAACAAACCCTATTATTTGTTTTGCAAGGCTGATACGCCTGGATTCAAGTTTTTAGCGGTAATGGCAAATTCAATGGTGCCGTTCTTGTGGATTAAAACCGCGTTCTTGGGTCACATTTTGACCGCCATTTCTTTTGAATTCGTCTTGAGTAAAATAATGTTTGACGAAAAGTCAATTACGTAAGTGTCTATATTTAAAACTTACAAAAGACTATTGATCTTGTTTACTTCTAATTTCCTTAATTTTAAAAATTATGATTTTAATTTATCTTTTAAAATATATGTGTTTAAGCTTTTACCTTGAAAACAATTTTGTATTATTTGGTTTTATTTTGTTTATTTGTAAAATATTTCAAAATTTGTTTCAACGGCCTAACTTTCTCACAATTTTGTGCAACTATAGGACTCCGGACATGCTAAAAGCTGAGTTGAAATCCCTCAAGACCATTCAAACCTTCCTGAGGGTTTTTAACGACGGATTTTCAAATAACATCTGTTTTGTTAAAAATATTATTATGGTTCCACTAGCAATTATGGGCATATTTTCCTTTATAATATTTTTCACCAAAAACATTTTATACACGGTGTTCTCCCTGTACGTCTCAATTTCAGCTGTCGTGTATTACGTCATGGTGTTTGACAAAGCGTTCAATTTCCCCTCCCAGCTTCACACCCTAAAGAGAAATCTACATCTGTCTGTGAACCAAGTAGCTAATACAAGAATACAAAAAGAATTAATAATGTTACTGCAATCGGTGGCGGTAGATGGGATAAAAGTGGGCAATTTATATGAACTAGAAAAATTGTCAGTTCTGAATTTTCTGGGATTTGTGATCAGCAGTGTTGCTTCGTTAATTATTTTGTATAATAATAATAATAAATTTTGGTGCTAATACTATTTAAATACCTGTCTGTATATGGGTAGGGTTTCTGTACACCTTCGTTTCAAGTTATGTTTTTACAAGTCTCTTTATGTTATTACAATATACATTTATGTTAATGTGTTACGACTGGTTAAGCAGGTCACAATAAATGTCTTCATTGAATATAAACATATTGAGTATAAATGTTGTCTCTTTCATTGATTACACAAATAACGCAACGTTGCAATTGTCTTTACTATAAATCTGCTATTATGTTTCATCTTTCAGGAAAATAAAATTGTTAACATTATCAACTGTACTATTTCCTTTTTTGGCGGCTGGGACTGCCGCCTGTTACAGCAAAAAACACGGGGGTAGTTATGTCCGTGGTGGGTGGTGGGGGCGGTGGGAGATAAAATCTGATAACAATGGGCTCCGCAGTGGGTCGCGGTGGGGACACTGCGAAGCAGTGGATTTTACCAACACCCCTGCAGAATGAGTATAGCAGCTGGCTCAACATTGCCAGGTACCATTCGTTTGCTTATCGTATCTGCTTATTCGTATCATTTGTTTTAGAACAAGAGGAGTAATAAAAAAAATTAATTCATAATTGTAATAAAAAATTCAAACAAAAATCAATACAAAAATATATGCCATTAAAATAAATATAAAAATTATTACAAAAATATATAACAAATCAAAAATAAACTCAAAAATAAATGTCATAAAAATGAACACAAAAATAAGTATTAAAAAATTTAATTAATAATTTTAATTTTGTACTAACATACAAAAAGCCAGGCCCAACCGCATCCGCCGTCGGAAAGACAGGATTGTCCGGATAGCGGTGAGCATAAATCGATAAACTGCTGCTGTGGGTCAGAATGAGAAAACCCATGGTAGAAATTATGCTGCCAAATCGTTCATTAGGTCGAGGAAGGTCAATCAAAAACATTATAAACTTCCGGTCTCGTTTGAAAAAGACTTAGTGGATGGTTACTAATAAAACATCGGAAGGTTTGATGTTGCAGGTGTATTTAAAATTCCCCAATTGGATGTAAAGCTTACGATAAGGTATTAAGCCTCCTGGGTTTCCACTGTACAGTAAATTAATATGTAGCAGGATGAATCATCAAAACAAAACCTGCAGACCCGGGATGCGGGTCGAGCATCATATGAACATTGAAGCTCACGCGGATGCAATCTGCCTTTTTGGTAACTTGCACAGTCATCAGGACTTTGTGATACTTCTCATCACGCCCAAGTGAGCGCTTGTAAAATCAAATACGGAGCTGTACGTTAACGGAGGGGAAGTAACAAATCTATATCGTAATTTAAATTGTTTTTGTAAAATTATTTCGCCCGCCTCAGCCACCTCTGCTGCTGGAAGGACTGATCATTGTCGGGACAATGCGTAATATGTCAATCTGCTGCTGGGTCATTCAGTTGAAGAAAATTAATGAATCAGAATTGGATGGTCAAAGACATGATGTAAATAGTATACATAATTATAATTCTGTGGTTTTTATTTCTAATGAATGCAAACAATAATACACAAATCAATACACAAATTACAAAACTGAATACAGAAACATAGTTTTTAGTAGTTGAATGTTCGGAACATTGAATCTGTTAAGGTAATTATTTGTATTATATTTAGGTTGTTATTCGAAATTCAAATTCCTATATATTTGTTATTAATTATACGTGATTCCCACTTTCTAGGTAATAATAAATTTTGGTTTTAATATAAATTCTGAATTAGATATCTGCAACATCTGGCTAAATGATTTGGTTATATTTAAAAAGAGTACAATTTCCACCTCTTCCGCCGCCCCCCCCCCGTTAAATTCGGCACCTCTTCCTTTGCCTGCAACCCCCCCCCACCCAATCCATCCACACCTATTACATCCCCCACCGTTCTCTGCGTTCCCTTCGTTTGACGCGATGTTACATCCTCGACCACGAATAGTTCGAGGCACTTCATCTTGCCCAACACTGTTAGCGTTAATTTCTTCTGTGCTTGTATTTGACCCATCGTCCACACTACTTAAGATTTTATCTCCAACTTCTTGATTTAAATTAATGTTTCCTAGGTGTAGCGGGCCTTCCTTATTGTTCGCAGGATATCTAGATTCAACGTGCTCTTCAGATCATGGCCCAATGTTGCCAGAAATGCCAGAAAGCCAATGTTCTGAGAGGCACTTTTCTAGCGACAGATTTTATCATTTTTTCAAAGTAAAACAATTTGTGTAATTTTTACTTTTTAGAAATGTTTTAAATTTAAATTGTGTTAAAAAATTACAAACTTGATGTTACTCACAATTTCGTAACGTGGGATAAAAGTGGGCAATTTATATCAACTAGAAAAATTGTCAGTTATGAATTTCCTGGGACTTGTGATCAGCAGTGTTGCTTCGGTAATAATTGTTTATAATAATAATATATAATTTTGGTGTTGATATCTAATTGGAATGTTTTTGAATCAGTTATTGCTTAAATAACGAATTCGTTTTAAGGTTATTAGTCTAATAATTAGGGTAACCGTGTTGTATAAAAATAATAATTATTGCAATTATTGCAAACTTAATTTGACTGGCGTTGTACTTTAAAGTCTACCAACAATTACTGTACAATTAAAAAACAATTAGCCTGGCTACGGTTACAAGGTATGTGACAAATATTGGACAGAAAAATCGATTTGATTACGTATGTCATTTCAAAGCATTGCATTTGTTACATTGTCAATATAGCGCATTTACGGCAAGCAAATTCCTCTTGCTGCTGAAAACTAATGCCAAATAATGGGTGAAGTAGAAAGGGGAAATATTCCAGCAGTTTCTACCGCTTATGTGTCTTTGCAATGGTCAATAAACAAGATTGTTACGTTTGCCTTCGAAACTTTAAAAATAATATTCAGAGCATAAGCCATTCATGTGTTTTAGCCACTGTGAAGAGAGAAAAATTTGTTTTTCTGCCATATCAAATTGTTTAATTGCTGTAAAATCACATGAAAAATAAAAAAAAATGATGACTAATGGTTGTACAGTGTATATCCACAATAATTGAGGGTTCGTGACAATTTTGATTTCTAATATTACACCAGTTGAACAAATTCCCTCTTGACGTAAGATAAATTGGTTTGCAAACATCAAATAAAATTGGTTGACATAAGAGATTAAGATTACTTTTCTACACACAGGGATGACGTTGAACAAACCAAACTGCAGGAAATTATCTATAGAAGCTTAAAAGTCATTTTCACATATTTTACCATTCTAACTGTCGTAGTCACAGTCATTTTATGAGAGAAAAACGGAAAATAAAGTTTTGACTACAATGTTGGCTTCCGTGGGTTTAAAGTACAATCTGTATTCTGTTCGCATTGCATGCTGGTTAAACATATTCCCCTTTGAATTTCAAGCTAGAAGAAATTCATTTTGCGAGAAAAGCGGGAAATGGAAAATGAGAGTTTATTACAGCTACATGTTAATTATTGCAATTCATCTAATATTCTTGTTGAATTCATTTTGGAAATCTATCCAAAGCAGTTCTACGAGCTTAGATTTATTCCAGCTGACTGTACATGCAATTTATATTATTTTAGAGGTTTACATGCTTACATTAAACACATATTTCCGCTTGTGCGCCAACTCGTTTTGCATTTTGCTAGAAAATTTGAATAAAATCAAAGGTTTAAAATTACCCCTTTTCAACATACATATTTGCATATTTTAAATATACACAAAATTTTTGTACCGCTTTTTAATTTTCAAAACTTTTGTATTTAGTATCAATTTCCTTAACTCAACAACAAATTTGACGATCAATTTGTCTGTAACCTTCTTCCAGGTGCGAAAGGATCCCCCGTTGGAAAACTGTACACTCTGGGGGAAATGATAGCCAATTGTCTTCCCGGTATCTATATTTTTGCGTTTTTGTTTTTCGAAACAATTTATCTCGTTGACCCAAAAAAACCCTTTTACTTATTTTCCATGGTCGACAACCCTGCGGTCAAGTTTTTGGCGGTAATAGCAAATTCAATGGTGACGTTCTTGTGGATTCAAACTGCGTTCTTGGGTCACGTTCTATTGGCGATTTCCTTTGAATTCGTATCGAGTCAAATAATTTCTGACGAAAAGGCTATTATTACGTAAGGGTTTTTATGTAAATTTGAAAGCTTTTTTTCAACTTTTGCTTACTTTTGAATCGCTTAGTTCCTAAAAGTTCTTAACAAGTTCTTAAAATGGTAGTTTTATATTTATAATTACATTGATAAACTATTTGCCTTTTATTAAATTATTAAACTATTTTTAATTTTAATCCTTTTAGGAATTTAGATGTCCTAAAAGCTACCGTGAAATCCTTGAAGACAACGCAAACCTTCGTTCGAGTGTTTAATGATGGATTTTCAAATAGCATATTTTATATTAAAAATATTATTATGTTTCCTCTAGCAATTATGGGGATATTTTCCTTCATAATATTTTTCACCAAAAACGTTTTATACACTGCGTTCTCGTTTTACATCTCAATTTCAGCAGTCGTTTATTATGTTGTAGTTTTTGACAAAGCGTTTAGTTTTCCCTCGCAGTTTCACGCCCTAAACAGAAATCTGCATCTTTCTGGACAGAACCTGACTACTGCAAGTCTTCAGCGGAAAGAATTAACAAAGAAACTGGAATCAGTGCCGCCAGATGGGATAAAAGTAGGCAGTTTGTACGAACTAGAAAAGTTATCCATTCTGAATTTTCTAGGGTTTGTGATCAGCAGCGTGGCTTCATTGATTATTCTTTATAATAATAACAATTAATTCTAATTTTGTTTGTGTTAATTTTGTACAATAATTTTGTATTATTTTTCATCGTTCACCACAAACATTTAATTGAAGTTTAATGGTACAGTAATAATTGCCGTTGCATCTAATTTTATTACTTTCTCTTCATCGGTATGATAACTTTTACATTTATTATCTCATATGTTAAATTATGAAATTCAATTCGTTTAAATTTAACCAAGGACATATGGTATTGTTTCAAAAGCTCGAGGTATGAAAGCTGCTTTGTAAACGATATAATTTTGAAAGAGTGAGAGAGATAGTAAAACTTGCCTGACGACACTGTAAACAATTTCAATGGGTTTACAACATGATTAAATTAGTTAAATAATAGCTATTTTCGTTTTTTATCTGGCTTTTGTATAAATGATTTTGAATAAGTCGTAAAATATCTGGAAATATTTAAAATTTTATTTTTAGAATTTTTTTGTGGATATTTAGATCAATGTATAAACATTGTCACCTCACGATAATTTTATGCTTGCACGGAGAGGTGACATCAGCGCCCAGCGTTAAAATGTTAGGGGGTGTGAATGAAATAAATGAAAATAATTTCAATTTCCAAAAGCTAAAATTGTTATTTCTAAAACTGAAAATTGCATACAAAATTTACAATTTCAAAGTTTTGACGTCTTTCGAAAAACTATTTATCGATGTCGTCAGCAAAAAAAAATTACTAGTAATCTGAGGCATATGTGATACACAGTATGTATGAGTAAATTCTTATTGCAGTTTATCGTCGTACTGCCAGCAACCAACAACAAAAAATCTTTTTTTTGATGGGATTTAATGAATGGATGATATTTGGTTGCTCTTTACAATATGTAATGAATGGAGATTAAATAATTAAAAGAAAAAGATACGCAAATAGATTTCCTTATTAAGATTTTAATTTCATATTTAATTTTGCAAATTTAATTCTGTAGACATTTAATTGTATCACAAGATTTATGGTAGTAAATTTCAAATACAGAAGATACTTGAAATTCTTAATTGACTTCGCCGCTGCAAGTAAAGCAAAAGTAGTGAATCGATCATTTTTTTTTAAGTGCGAAACTTTCGTCGGCCTTCTTATCAGCCAAATTTGTTCTCGCATTTGCAATAACGAGCACGGTAAGACACGTAGCACCCACACACCATCTTACCACAACAATTGTAAGCACTTGAGCACGGTGATCCTCGAGGGACGCAAACATGCTACGGAAATCGAAACAAAAAGTGCGACATGCATTTGAACACTCTACAAGTTTTTAATTAAAAAATGTTTCCTTTGTGTACGCAAAACAAGAACAATTTTATTTAAAAAAATATATTTTATGGATCTCTGAACTAACGGGCGCAAATTCAAAAGAGTCGTCGTAGTGAGCAGATGCAGGTTTCCCAAAGTTGCCTAACATAAGGCAAACCGTCAATGTGAGTAGAAAAATAATTCTATTAAAATTCACAAAAATTACCTTTATTATTTCATAAGTTTTTGTAATAGATTTTAATTTAATGACCAAAACCAATTTTGCTACAAAACTTACTTGACCATTGCTTTCGATTTTATAAAGAATTCGAACCATACGCAACAGTTTCAGTGTGGAGATACAAAAAACGAATACGCTCACTTTTAGGCTGTGCAAACATTTATATGATTTATCAAAGCAATATAATATTTATGATGACGATTTATGAGGATTTTTGAGCTTTGGTAAAATTAGTATGATTTAACAATGGAATACTTATGTCAACGTAATGGGTTGATTGCAAATCGCAAATAACACAAATGTCTTCAAAAATAATAACCATTTTTAATGATTAAATTCATTACATTCAAAATGAATTCACGTTCAAAAATAATGCAACCTTCGTCTCAAAACTGATACGGCAATGTTAATTATTAGAAATCCAATTTCATAAGAAAATTAACCAATTTACCAATAGAATGTATGGGTATGCATCTTTATACATTTAAAGAATTTATTTACATGTATAATTATCTGTATTGACGAAGTTTTAATATTTGTAAAATACAAATATACTTTTAAATACAGTCTAATGATTTGTATCAGACAGCACAAGTATTTTTTTTCCTTGTAACAATTTTCCTGGATCGTGGATTCCACTTTGGCAGTAACGACTTTGGGTTGAATCTTACCCATTTAGTGGCAACTGAAGGAAAATAAATCGTTATATTTTGAATATTAGAAATTACTAACAATCATATCTAGAGTAATAATTACGTTTGGTGACATCTTACGCCATTTTTCTCCAAGCAAGACAGGACAACCAGCGTGCCTAGTTTTGGGCTTGTAGAACTCGGTGTACCAAAACACAGCCGATCTAGCAATCGGCCTTGCGGCAAAGCCTAAATCAGTGAACGCAGTTCCGCCTCCCATCTCTACATCGTTTAGCTTGGTTAGATAATATTAAGCACAAATTAGCCGTTAAAACAATTAAAGAACATGCTTAATTAGAAAATAATTTCCAAAATATATATAAATAACAAAACAAGATTCTATTCATGGATATTATAAGCAATACATATATTATAAGCAAAAATAAAGCAAAATTACGTAAATTGAAAAAGTTGCCAAAACATCTTCCTGATCATCCCATTTTATCTGCAGTTAAATATTGATATCTTTATAATCACTATAGCTGAGCGATTCCATTTTGGTACGAATGTTTAAAAAATGTCAAAATTACAATATCTAAGTGTGGGCCATAATGACTTCCGAAGGAATAAGAAGCAATTTGTAAATCCTGGACCTCCAGACCTCCTACAATCGGTAA
>JAQGAK010003337.1:0-15510 GCA_034696945.1 Lipothrix lubbocki
ACGAGCTCTCTTTATAAGAGAATTTCTATATAAGAGGCAGATTTTGGTGATTTATAGCGTTCTCTTATAGCGAGGTTACAGTGTATATAGAAATGCGAAATGAGAGTTAACACACTATGCACCAATATGATGGCAGATAACCCATCCTGCATCCCCTGTAAGAAAACGTAGATAAAGCGCATTGCCCCTCAAAGAGCAATTTTTACTACATGTAATATCCTTCACCTAGTTTCTACTTCAAAACTATTCAAAAGTAAGTGTGTACATAAAAGTTACTTACCAATATAGTTGAGAGTGAGATTGTAGTCACAGTCCATATGATAGACGTTTAAGTCTATGCAAAGTCCAGGCAGTTGGGCACACAATAAAGCTGCAGCACCAGCGGACATGATTTTCAACTCCTCATTAACTCTATTTGGAGTCTCGCTGTGAAGTTCAATAGTAACTGCGAGCCTTTTGAGACCTTTAGCAACATTAAAAATAATTACAAAATTAATTCAGAACAAATTATGTTATGTATTGCGATTTGATGTGCTCTTGGTGTAACTAAATCTGGACCCCTTTGATAATAAATATTTGTTAGGTTTAACCTTTTCTGTTAAGAAGGCATCTCTCAGAAGGAACTAAGCAGAGATTTCTGCAATCCTCAAAAGACATGGTTGAGATGGCGGTCAATTCCTCAGCGCTGATATTGAGAAGATTATCCAGTGCACAATTCTTAAAAACGGCTGTCCCTGGACCGGAAAATAATAATTCCTCTAAGCGAGGAAATATTTGGGGATGGTCAAACACAAAATGCGTACTTTGGCTTGAAAAAAGATAATGGCAGCCATCGCTGGCGGAGACAATTGAAATGTTTGGAAACATTGTGGAAAGAAGCAATGCAGGAGTTGTGCTCTGGTGTGGAAGAACTATCTCGCGGACAGAATGATGGATATATTGCTGTTTACTAGTTTCCGGTTTTGCTCGATCGTACACGACCATGGGGTCCCACATGTCTACGAGATGAATTTTGTTGAGGCGTGGGGCGAATTTATGGAAGTTGATTGTCTGTAATACAGCAAGCTTTTCCAATGGTAAATAAGTTGGTACAAGGTCATTTGCGGATTTCTTTTCTGGACCCGTACAAATTTCTTCCAGGGTGCAAAGTGGTTCCAAGTTTGGAATCTCTACAATATCGAGTAATAAATTCATTCCGCATTCAAGCCTTTTCAACGTTGTACATAGATTGGTACTGGCCCATGCGAATCTGCCCAGAAATCTTGGGACATAGTGAGCAAAGTTGTGCTCATCCTGGAGACCGCGGAGGGATAGAATAACGAGCTTCTCCCAACTTGGCGGAATGTTTTGCGAAAAGAAGACGTGATTGCTGTTTGCAATAATTCCAGTGGTGAATAAATGAGATTTGGAAATCACCATTTGCCGTATTGGTGTCAGATCCTGGACAACATTGGAACGAAATGAAGAACAACACCTTCTCTGCGTATCTTCGGTATTTAAAACCTTTTGAAGCATCGGCATTCCAGTTCTAACTAGGTTCGCAATTTCTTCACTGTACACAGTAGGAATGGTTAGGATTTTCAAATTTGGAAACGAAATGTTTTCTATTAAGTGGCTTGTCATTTCTCCGTTAATAATACGCAGTTCCTTTATCGAATCAGATTTCTCAGTTAGAAGAATCCGAATAAATTGATAGAAGGGACACTCCGGGTGGATATCACTAGCAGTGAAGCTAATTGTTTCAAATCGTACATTATTGAGGATATTGGAGTACATTTCCTTAACTGTTTCCAAGGTCGGGAGTTCATTTGTGTCATCGCAGTCCTTACATCCCAGGAAATACCTACAGAAAATGTTAGATGATAGCACAGACCTCCCAAGAAGGTTTTTGGGCCGGACATTGTGGTTCAGGCCATTGAAGGGAATTTTGCTAAACGTTTGCAACTCCGTGTTTAATCTTTGTAATGCTTTGCATGGACTATCACACGCAAGCATTATTTCGTATTTATGGTATCGTTTCAGGGTACATTGTGCTGTTAAGCACCAGAGTTGGTTGACCCCGCACTGTCTGAGCAAATCATTTTTCCCCAGATTTTTCATAATTTCTTCGAGTAACTGCAATATATTTGTAAAACCACATGACTACAATGCTGTCCAGTTCGTCTCACATATTATCATAATCGCAAGAATAATTTGGTTTTGCTCGCTCATTTCCACAGTACATATGTACACACAATTTTTCTGAAGCAATGAACTTACATAATACCGACAGTATAGTTTATTTCGTTTCTTTATTAACGTGGCATAACTAGGTCAGCACAAAAAGATTAAATTACATGCATTTTACATACATACGAGTTTTCCAAGTATCAAATGTTTTAGATCAGTTGGCAAATTTCAGTTCTGTTCAAAAATATGAAATATCAAATGCGCGTTGAAAAATTTCAGATTCAAGTATGTGAAAACTGGATGAATGACAGATGTTTAATAACTAGGTTTGGGAATATGCGAAAAACGCGAAATATTTAAAAATTGCCGCTGGACCAGTCCCATCTGGTTGAAATGTGACCCCCAACACTTGTACTTTTGAAAACCGAAAAATAATTTACGAAATTTGTGGAAAATGCGAAATTTACGAAATGGAAAAAAATTTACGAAATTGCTAAAAATGTTGCGAAATTGTATAAAATATTGAAATTTAGCTATTTTTCAATGCAATTCCTGTATAATTTTAGACAGTTTTGGTCAAACTCATCGCATTTAGGTCAAAAGTGGAGGCATTTGACAAACTTATACTCTTAAATTTGTAATTAGGTGCCAATACAGTGAGATCTGGCAATAAATGTTAGAAACAAACTGTATTTTTAGCTATCTTAACATTTGCTGAAAGTACTACAATGATAATTTTGAATTCCAAACCGTTTTTTCTCAGAAATTTAAAGAACATTGTAATTGGGTTTAAATTGCATTAAATGTTTAATTATATTATTCGAACTTTTTAGATTGTTTTTATTTCCACGTACATAACCGTATAAAATGAATAATAATTTTAGATTTTTGTTTTTTTCTAATATTATACCTGGAATACTTCAGAAACATAAATCATTTTCAGCAGGAGTCAATGTTTTCAAACATTAAAGACAGCTAATTAACAATGCTTTAGCAGATTTAACTGTTTTATAGAAAACAAGACAATTTAGAAACAAAGTCCCAACTAAAAAGTACGTAATACAAAAGTTCGAAATGAACGAAACGAACAAACTAAAAAATACGAAATTTACGAAATGAAAAATACGTTTTTGCAAAATTTTATGATAAAAATCTACGGAAAATTTCTAACCCTATTAATTATTAATAACATATATTTAGACTAAAGCATTAAGTTATATGATTACTGGTTATTAATAGCCAGTAAATAATTTAAATTACCAACAGAGTTGGATAACTTTATCATTCCGTTTCGTTATTAGCTAAAAGTTATTTGTACAATAGTTTCGTTTTTCGTTTCCGTTTTCGGTACGCCGACACAAACGTTATTGTTAATAACGGTATCATCCAAATTCGTTATGTTAAAAACGTTATTTGATTATTACTTTTATTTTCGCTTAAAAGTAGTAAAAATTAAATAGTAAGTGTTATATTACTACTAAAAAGAGCCGACAATTTCATTAAAATGGTGTTTAATTGGTTTTGAGCATGGAACGTGCAAAAGTTTGATTAAAAATAGCAAACAAATTGTACATTTTAGGGAAAGAAGCTGGCATATATTTTTTTTCGTTATCGTTACGGTATTTTTATTTTATTGTTACGTTTTAATATCGGTATAAAATTATATTATTTTTTTCGTTATCGTTTTTGTTATTATAACGTTATGTCGTATTTTAGCGTTAATAGCGGTATTTATAACGTTATTGAATAAAGTTATCCAACCCTGATTACCAATACAAAGTTTAAATAAATAGGTTCAAAAAACAAATACGAAAATAAAATAAATAAATATTTCAAATAACCAATACATAAATAATTCAAATAGCCAGATATGGAAAATAAACAATAAATATGACCACTGACCAGTAAATATTGATAATAAAAGAACTAGTAAAAATAACGAATAATCAGTAAATTTTGAAAATAACCAGTAAATTTTGACAATCATCTGTAAAGAAAATAACCAGTGAAAATAGTGCGTTACTAAAATGTGTATCATTTAAATTCCGTGGAATCTTTTAATTAAAGGCCTCCTAATAAAAACTTACATTGAAACTATCGATACATTGAACATTAATAGTAGAATTTGAGTGCAAAAATTCAACAAACTACCTTTTAATTGTAAAACTATACAAGAAAAGGTGGTAATTTACATCAGATGTAATGATTTTACAAAACATTTAAATAATTTACTGCTGATTCATAAATTTACCGCTGATTTAATAACTTTTCCAAGAATTTGTGAGGCTATTTATTTACTTTTTGTTAATTTAGATAAACCTGGTATCAATATTTTTAAACTGTTTTTGCTTTAAATTAGCCTAAGTTAAGTACACCAATCGTACCATATCACAAATTATGTTTTTGGCAATAAATGTATTCCTAATTGTGCGTACATATGTGGCAATAATTTTCCAAATAAAATTAATAATCGCAAAGCGTTGATAAAACTGCGTTGAACGACAAGCAATTATATAAGAATATTTTACCAAATGATTTGAAAAGAGCTGATTAATTGATATTTGACTGCTGACATCGCGAAGACAGATATCGTCCATGGTTTGTGGGACAGGAAGTATTCGTCTGCGGCCTTTCTGATGCCCTGTACGTACTTTGAAACACTGCGAGTCACAATCACGTCGAAAGCGTAGTCTGTGAAATATTCTTATTTAATCTATAAATACACTAGAAAGTTGTAAAAGGTGAATAAACTTATTAGTTCATACCAATACAAATGTTCATGTTATTTAAGTCACTTTCCCAGAAATATCCGGGGGTACCTTTCCACAGTGCGTTTCTATTTTAAAGTACACGAAGGAAAATTTCCAGAGATTTAATTATTTAGAATGGTTGTTAGCAGTCACCATCAGTGATTTTATGTGTAATTTAAAAAACAAATTTGCTATTTTCACAACGGACCGGAATTTCAAATTGAACAGAATTTTTTGACAATTGTAAAAGTAGTATGTATATTAATATTTAAGTTTAGGCATTAGTACGAATGTACCTTTACCGCCCAAACGAACATTAATTTACGCTTCCATTGAATTAGATCATTCAAAAATAATTACCTTTTGTCCATAACAATACGTTCAAAATTACAACAATTAAATTATAAATTCTATTGTATCCGAAAGGTGGTATGTACTGTGGCAATAGGTGCTTGGCACTAAATTTTGCTTGAAGTTATGACGCGACTAATGTCATATTATGACATTCATCGCAAGTAGTCTCTACCAGTCAGAAACAAATTTAAGGAAAACCATCCGGGTAGGCCCAATGCCTCAACTTTTTCCGTATACATATCTATAATCTTCCCCTCTTGTGTTTATGTCAAGGGCTTCAAGTCTGCGGCAAGCCACCGAAATAAATGATTGCAAAATTTGATTTCTGAACGTTTAAAGACGGTTTATTTTATTTGTCATTGAATAAATATAAATTCTCCATATTCAATTGGAAGGTTTTAGTCGATACTCTTCAATTACAATGTTCCAAACGCCGTTTCCAGAGTTTGACTTCAAAACTAAATTGCTTCGAAATCGGATAATTTTCCGTTCTAATTTTATTGAACTGCATTTAAAAGCATCAAATATCTCCTTGGAACAGTTGCTTACGCTTTGTAATTACATAAACAATACTAAGAGAAGATTCTGAAGCAAGACGGTTGTTCAGGTTTGCAAAGAGAGCTTGACTTCAAACCTCCTTTTGTGTCAAGTGCTTTATAATGCGGATTTTATGACATATATATTTATATGTTGGCTTATGAGTTTTTTCCTTGAAACGAAAAGTTGTGTTTTTCCAAATCGGTTTTTTCTTCGTCATTTTCTCTCTCCTTCGGTCTCTGATATATACTTTTGAAAGGGAAACTTGGAACTGTCTTACTTCTGGATATTTTCAGTTATTTTTCACAAATGACTTGATTCTAGGAATTACCGCACATTATTTAACCTATTTACAGTATTTTCGGATGATGCAATATGATTTTTCTCTTCGAAAATGAATTCAGGATCTAGAGCTGTTCAAAATACATGGTATTTTATACATATTGTACATTATGTACATATTGTAAATAAGTATTTAAAAGTACATTTTTGTATTTTTAAGTTCAATAATTTTAAATTGTATTTTGAATTTTGAAGTTCAATAATTTTAAATTGTATTTTGTATTTCGAAGTTCCATAATTTTAAAATATATTTCGTATTTTGAAATTGGCCGATTTTAAAATGCATGTTGTAAGTAGTTGCAAAGCCTGTCAAAGACAAGCTATTATTTAAAACATATTATTTTATGTGATCGGATCATAGCTATCGTTTAGGCATTTTTTAAAGTAAGCAAATCTGCTCCTAAAAGGTGGCTGACAATTTTGTTCTATTTTACATTCCAAAGTTAAAACGTCTCTGGTTGCGTTATATATTTAACTGTAATAATGAAAACAAAAGCTATTTGTATATATTTACTGCAATAATAAACAGTTGTGGCTATTTGATCTTCTCGCAAGCGTACCTGCCCAATATGTATGCCCGGACTTGTACGACAGATAAGAATCCGGAACATCTTTGAACTTGACAGTGCTAATTACTGAAGGTGTATTTAGAATCGATCTATGATTGGCAATTAAACTATATATCGCTACTTGAGGTACCACTTGGACTATCCACCTTTATTTTAATTACAT
The DNA here is from genome assembly GCA_034696945.1 of Lipothrix lubbocki. Taxonomy (NCBI): domain Eukaryota; kingdom Metazoa; phylum Arthropoda; class Collembola; order Symphypleona; family Sminthuridae; genus Lipothrix; species Lipothrix lubbocki. The sequence goes on from JAQGAK010003337.1 coordinate 6,885, forward strand.
TACCTCCAACAACTTCAACGACGTTTTAAATTGATCACATCGACTTATTCCTTTTAAATAAATGCCAATTTCAATTTTAAGTAATAAATCTGAGTTAACAAACTTTGTAGCCATTCGAAGGTGTATAACCCATCTTGCATTTAAGGCAAATGGAGATATATCATCTTGCCCCTCAAAATAGAGATACATATGTAGTGATCTAATAATCACAAAGCAAATATTTCAAATATTTTATTTCTAAAATCTGTTCTGTAAAATTGTCCCATAGTTATACAAAGTTTACCTATTAAAAATATTTGGGTATATGTCCAAAATGCCGCCTAATACGGCGGGCATATTAGAAGCTGGGTGTTTCTAGGCATATTTGGCACATTATCGAGGCAGGCAGATACATCTTGTCATTTAAAAATTGCCAACTCTGATTGGTACAGTTTACAGTTCCGCGGTTACATTTTAGGTGACCTAGATCTTAAAACGTTTTTTGGAAAAATTCTAATTTAACAACAATTGCAATTTTAAAATGAATAAAAATCACAGCACATATATATACTTACTAACTTACTTGTCGAAACAGATGCCTGCTTGTACATATGCTTATCGTTGTCACTATGACTTAAATACATTCCCCTCGTAACGGCATGTACATATGCATTTCGAAATAACATGTGGTCGGCGTATTTTAATTGTTTTCATTTATTATTTATTTTAATTGTTTTTATTTAATATTTATTTTAATTGTTTTTATTTATTATTTATTTTAATTGTTTTTATTTATTATTTATTTTAATTGTTTTTATTTATTATGAATTTTAATTGTTTTTATTTATTATGTATTTTAATTGTTTTCATTTATTATTAATTCTAATCGTTTTTATTTATTATTTATTTTAATTGTTTTTATGTATTATTTATTTTGTTTTTATGTATTATTTACTTTGTTTTTATTTATTATTTATTTATTTTAATTTTTTATTATTTATTAAGGCTTCCACGTCAATGCCAATTGCATGGAATCCTATGAATCTGAGTGGAAGTCAATACATTTAGAGCCTTTGGCATTGTAAACTCTTCGAGTTCCATTGACAAGTTAAAGCTCATCCAAGAAGTTTATTTTCCCCGACAAGAAAATTTAACACTCAGAATTCGTCCTACACAAAAATGTTCAGCGACAGTCATTTCGCCTTACCGATGCATCGCACAGCGTCAATTCCAAAGCAGTTTTCGCCGGTTTACTTGTACATTCTGAATCGACGAGGTGGCGTTTCCTTGTCGCCGATGTACACGTCCTTTCATCATTTTAATAACGCCAGTCTGTTCCTATGAAGATCTTCACTGCCGTGGGCACTTTCATTCATTTCGTTTTCAATAAATTTATACTTGGAATTGCACCCAAGGGTGTCGGTAACGTTCTCAAACAACTCATAAAATCAATGTTAACTAAAACAATGAGTACTTCAGATTGACTGTCTTTATCAGTTGATGTTTTTTTTTAATTTTGGCAGGTGTAGCTTATGCAGATGATATTCTTTCTTTTTTCCATCCCATTTGTATTCAAATTTGCTCCTGACGAAGCAGGCGACGTACAATTTTCGAAAGACTTGGTCAAACTTTGGGCATCATTTGCTAAAGATGAGTGGTTTTCGTTTTTACAATTTTTATTATGAAAAAATATGATTTCATTTAAATAGTTATAATGAAATATTGTATTTCCGAATTGAACAATAAAAGATATGTAAATAAAAAAAAAATTAAAAGCAAAGTGAATGAAAAATGGAATGCAAAATTAATTGTAGAGTAAAAAGAAAATTATACATTAAATATTTAATTAATAAAAATTATAAATTAATTTGAATTAGCTAATGAAAAACTAAAATTCGGAGGTCAATGGACTTCTGCGGCGTCACCTTTTCCCCAACGAACTCTAAAGGACCGATGAAATATTTGGAATTATCCGACGTTCCAAACACCATCGACGAACCGTTTCAGGGTAGATTTAAATTCTTGGGGTCCTTACAACTTTATAGCGCTTCTTATATTTATGCATCATAAAATTAACTGTTTGTTTCACCAATGCGTAAATCGTAAATGCAGTGTGCAGAAAATTGTTTAAATTCTATTTTTAATAAATATGTAAGCATTTTTCAAGAGGCGATTCATTACCATGTTGTCAAGTCATAAATGGTGATGCGATCCTTTTGTAATTAAAATTAATTCATTGTATGCTCTTACCATACTTCTATAAAATTGTTTTTATGTGTAAATTTCTAATTCTCCAAATAATAATTGCTGCCATCTACAAGGTTGCCATTGTCAACTTTACTAAACTTTCACTGTGAAGTAGAAAATAGAAAACAAAAACGAACATGCGATTTTATTTTTATTATTTGATAAAACTATTAAAACTACTTTAATAAATACATGTATATTCAAGTATATTTTATTTTGATGCCCACGAGAATTTGATGACTTAATTAAGGAACAGAATGAAGACATTTTTTAACGGGGGTAATATCGATCTGTTTGTACCACATAAAATTAAAAGAGGAATTCGTGCATGCTTATTATGTACATGAAAATGACTCGGTGAAAGTCAAAAGGCGTGTGAGGAATTTTTAGCGCGGAGGGGAAAAATTCTTCCAGTTACACTGGAACCTCGCTATAAGAGGCCTCCATATAAGAGAATTCTCTCTATAAGAGATCCTTTGGGCTCGCATGTCATACATGGTTATATGCATACGAGCTCTCTTTCTAAGAGAATTTCTATATAAGAGGCAGATTTTGGTGATTATTAGCGTTCTCTTATAGTGAGGTTTCAGTGTATGTACATAGTTACCATGCCTACGATGATAGTTTTGACGCCTTCCCCTTCGAATCGTAGACACATGGCAGCGTGATTAAAGTATTTTGCGACAAACATCCAAAAGAAAATCATGATAGTGAAATTAATTGAAACCTTTCAGCAAAAATTTCCAATAATAACACTATATTCCAATAAAAATTTAGCTTTAGCTGTAGTTGGACAAGTAGCGGTTGACAACCAGGCTAGAGAATTTCCTAAAAGACTAATTTTGTTTTGTTGGAAGTTTGTGACTACAAACTACAGCCCACTTTATACACATAGTAATGTATTACCCTATAAATTTTACTGCTTTTCTAAGCCAAAATTGTTGATAAAACTATTTAGTTGACGCAGGCTGCTTTAACCTATTAAACGGAATTAAAAATTATCAAGCTAAATGCACTGCTGATTTGGTTTTGCATTATTTAATACAGTTGCTCCATAGATATGAGCAAAATAGCGGATATGATTCATGCAAAAACAAGTTTCAATCAGTTAAATCGAATGTCTTTCTTCATAATTATCAAATTTCTCAGTTTTATTATAATTTTAATCTTAAATTAATTTAATTTCAAGCTTTTACGCGAACAACGTTGTTTACATAAATTAGCTATACGTAGATGTATTGATATAATAATAAGGATTTATTACGATCGATATAGCATAAGCCCTTACAATCGGAGATGTATTGATATGAATGTTGGTTAGATAATGTGACCTCGTCAACACTTAAATTCAACGAAAATTACTATCACCGGTTTAGTACCGTTGAATACGAAATCGTTCTCGCTCAAATCCGTCCCAAACAGACTGACTTCATCGGGTTCACACTTAAATAATGTAGTTCATGTTTTCAACAAATTATTGAACTGTATTTGTGATTATCTTGATAAGATACACTTGGCTTGTTCTAGTGGTGCGCTAAGGGGATTCTTGTCCTACCAGATGGATAGCGTGGTTTTTGTTATCATGTGCAACATTGAATACTTGCCCTTATGTCGTTGAAGCGGCGTGAATTTATGTATAGAAACCTAAACACATCTAATTTCTAGTCCAGCCGTGCAGATTGCCCAGATCGCCGAAAAGCGCTGGGAATGTTGATCAATTTAACAATGGTTTTAATAACAAAACTTGTTTTACTTAACGAAATTCAATCAGTCATATATATGCTGTCATATATGATATACTGGGCTCTCACTACAAGAGACCTCCATATAATAGAACTCTCTCTCTCTGTAAGCGATTCATTTGGCCTGTACATCATACATGGTTATATGCATAATAGCTCTCTCTATAAGAGAATGTGTGTACAAGAGACTGATTTTGATGATTTATAGCGTTTTCTTATAGCGAGAATTCAGTGTATGTAATGAGTTTAAAATAACATTTACAGTTTAATTATCTATTAGGTAATAATAATTAAATGGGTACGTACATCATATAACTTGTAATATACCCAATAATACGTCATTTCAAGGCCTTAATTATGGCATGGCCAACTGCCTAACTCTATACCTAAATTGCTTTCGGTGCTGACGGAGAGTAAGATTAAGTTCCAGTTTCCTGGTTCTCTTCTGTGTCAGATCGGCAGATCTCAATTACTTGCGCTTCTAACTGAGAGTTTAATTTTGGTTTGTATTTTTTGTCCCGTTCACAGCAGAAACCGGCCGCTGTAAACAAATAAGTGTTATTGTAATAAATTGACATTGATTTTTAAATCCTAAGAACAGATTTTGAATTTTTTTTAATTTGGCCCGATTTCAAAGGAAAATTTACAATTTCGGTGCCATGTTATTTTTTCCCATAAAAACTATTACCCCCAGACTTTTTCTTAAGACCTTACATTCGAAGCATCATACCATCACTTTCATGATCGCAATTTTAATTTAGCCCTAGCTTTTAATTTACGTGTTCTAAACTGCCAAATGTTTACTTCTACCTACTAATTTTAAATATTTTAATATTTTATTTGTTCCTCTTTGTCACTTCCACGCGCTTTTAAATTTACACTCAGGAACTTAATACACTAAATCTAAAAAAACTTAAAAATTTTGGCGCTTATATTACAAATATAAACTAAAAGTAATTTTTATTGTTTAATATTAATAATAGAAGTTAAATTTATAAACTTTCGGTACGGTTTTAGCACCGACATTCAAATTGTAGGGGATAATTTGTAAAAACTGGAACCTCGCTATAAGAGAAGGCTATAAATCACCAAAATCTGCCTCTTATATAGAAATTCTCTTATAAAGAGAGCTCGTATGCATATAACCATGTATGACATGCCAGCCCAAAGGATCTCTTATAGAAAAAATTCTCTTATACGGAGGCCTCTTATAGCGAGGTTCCAGTTTACATAAATAATTATTAACGTTTACAATACATACATATATGTGTATCATACCCAAAGCTGTACACTGAACTCTCGCTATACGAGAAAGCTATAAAACACCAAATTCAGTCTCTTATATAGGAATTCTCTTATAGAGAGAGAGGTAGTATGCATATAACTATGTATGATATACCGGCTCAAAGGATCTCTTATAGAGAGAGTTCTCTTATATGGAAATCTCATATAGCGAGATTCAGTGTATTACGTATTTACAAATTTAAACAGCGCTTGAATTCAAAACGAACCAATCAACTTACTACAATTTTGGCAAAGATCCTCTCCCGTGTAATTTACACCTTTCCTGGGGAAGCAAGGCTCAGTCGTTCCAATTAAGCTTTTGCAACTAAACCTGTCATTTTCTGCGTCAGGTAAGCACTGGCTCTCACAAAGTTTACCACTGACTCCACAGGGATTTTCATTTATGGGTGGTAATTCGTCCGAACAAAACTGAACGGATAGCCAGTTACCGGATAGTTTGCAATGTGTCATGTTGATACCACAATAGCCGTCAACATAGGGAAACAATGTAATATCATAGCTAATGCAGCCGATGCCCTTGTATAAACGAACACATGTTCTGTGAACTTTTATAGACATAAATTGGGGGACGCCATCCTTAGAAAGTTGTTCTGGTAGGTTGTGACAAATTTTGATGGAAGTCGGTGTAATTGCAATTGCTCTGCCACCATAATTAGGCTTCTCAAAAAATTCAACTTTGCTTCGATGACCTACAAAACATAAAACGTAATAAAAATTAAACAGCTTACAAAAGTTTACACGTCGTTCTGACACACATACTCACCGTAGGTAAACCGGTTTTAAAACACATTTCAAACCTTGAATCAATCTAGATTTGGATACATATTAACTATTGTAAAACAAAAATTATATTTACTGCTGATATAACTGCAGTTTCCATTGCAAACATTTCCTAAAAAGTTGATTCCGTACGCTGGCGAGCAGAAATCGAACGGCGTTTTAGCCACTTTGCATGTAAAGGCAGATTTGGACTCGTCAGTAGAGCATCCAGTTAAGCATGCTTTCCCCCCAACACTGATTGGACGTTTGAAGAGTTCGACCGTCAATACATCGCAGTAACTCACGGAAGCGGGACTCTGCCACTGGCAAGTGTCAAAACCCTTTACGCAAAGAATACTGGAGGACGCGCTGACGGTTAGGTTGTCACCGATGCAGCCCACTCCATTGTAAAGAACAACGCAAAAGTCTTTAACATCAACGGAGTTCCATCTCAGATTTGGAAAATCGTGGATTAAATTGTAACATTTTCTATTATTTTTGCTTCCAAGAAAGAATGCGTGACCGTTGAAATCAGATAAAGTATACAAAGCCGGCAACCAAGGTTGTTTCGTGTTTTCAACTTTTTCAATAAAAAATTGCACAATTGAAATTAAAACTGTAGTTACTCAAAAAATAGCTATTAACAATTACGGATTTACCTTGGAAACGGTCGGAAACATTGCAGTCATTACCCAGGTAGTTCGTGAAATTTCTCGGAGAGCAAAATTGCAATGAACCGTTTGCAAGTTTGCATGAAAAATATGGCCGCAAGCCAGCAACGCACTCCGAGGCGCAAATTTCTCCACTCAAAGAAACGCCAGCTTCTTCTGAAAACGTTGTATTGCATAAACTAATTGATTTTACATTGGACCGATCAACTCTAATAAGTCTATCAGATCCTAATTTCTGGAATATTCCAGTACACCCAACGCTTTCGTATAGTAAAACGCAGTCGTATTTGCTAGAAATTGAAAATAGCGCGTTGGCTTCACTACTAGGTAACACGTTTTGGCATGTCGAAGAATTTTCTAGCAAAATTCCTGTACCCGGGCCTTGAAACAGTTCGGATTCGTAAACCACAACGTTCCGTAACCACTTATCTGTTGTAACAATAATATTTGCACAGTGAAATGATGAAATTGCGAATTTAAAACTTAGTTTAGCTCATTTGTGTTCACTAACCTGGAAGAGTACAATTTTCTTCACAAATTTGTCCAAAGAAATGTTGCTTCGGGCGTGGAAAACAATAATCCCAAGATGAATTGGCGCTAGTATTGCACCAAAAAAATGGATTTCGTAGTGAACGACAATCACTCGTGCAGCTTTGTCCCATCGAACCGTTGACTTGTCGCAACGTAAGTGGCAAATTTGTTTCGCACGGACTAATTGAAACAATGCGATCATCCCAACCGCATGTGTCGAGAGATATTGCGCATGTACTATTCGGAAGAAGTGTTATGGAGCTTCCTGTGCAGCCAAATTCCTCGAAGGCAGTAATGCAATGGGAATTAAGTTTGGCGGACGATATTCGAACATCAGAAAGTTGCGTTTTAATGCTTAAGCAAACTTTCTTCACCAAGGTTGAATGCATTACACGCTGACAACTTTGAGAATTGTTGAAATATCGGTCCGCGCACAACATGATGTGATCCTTGGCTTTCTCCTTTTCTATTAAAATATACAATTTACTGAACATTTCCGATAAACATTACCATTAAACATACAAATGTTGTAGACTAATCGTAAGTACAACAAATTGTTTAGTTACCAGATATTAGGAAACCATGTGTATCTATCCAAATTGTGTGCGCTTTTTCCCAAAAAACGCAAATAACAAAAGAAAGAAATGAATTTATATTACGTATTAGGAAAAAAAATTCAAATATTAATATATATGTTCGTGCCTACCTGAAAAATGTTTATTGTGTAAATCTAATTTTCCTAATTGTTTCTGTCCAGGCCGGAGAGAGCACATCTCTTCAGTGCCATCTTTTACTTTACAAAACAATGTGTTGTCTCCGTTAGAAGCGCACGCAGTCTCGCAAGCCAAACCAGAATCCCCTAATGCAACATGATATTGCGGTGGTAAGTAGGCATCACACATTTTAAACGAGACAGAATTGAATATGTTTGAAAGGAATTGAGCTGTTAAATTCGATGAGGTTTGTATAAAATTTCCAGTGCAAGCAAAACCACCATACAAGTACAGACACACATTCCAAGCTAACTGGTACAACAGGATATTTTCCAAGCTTTCATTTATTGGCTTAATGTTATAGCACACTTTGCTGTTGTTCCAAGAACTCGCAAGTCGGTTTTTACGAGACTTAAATTCGCAATTTTCGTTATCACAAAGTTGTCCAAAATGGTTTAGATCTTCCCGTGGAGTGCAAAACTCGTTTCTGCTCACATTGGTTTTACAGTCAAAAAAGTGGTCCGACCTGCTGGTGCAGCTGGTGATGCATTCATTTCCGGTTAAGCCTCTGGATTTCTCGTAAATGTCTGGAAAGGTGTTGTTACAAAGACTAAAGGACTTGGGATATGTATCCCGTCTACAGTGTTTGCAGTTCTGTTCATTGTTCCAGTTATGAAAA
>JAQGAK010003338.1:0-15506 GCA_034696945.1 Lipothrix lubbocki
CATCAGCCTACCTGCCTTCCCTGAACCCTGACTGACACAACAAGCTTATTTAAGTTGTACCATAAAGACTGACTGAGGCTCTTGCTATCCCCAGCAACTTTTATTCCTTTGCACATATTAAGCTCCGTCCGTATGTGTATTCAGAACTATATATTATTTTACGTTTTTCTTTATTTAAATATACATGTGTATGTGCATATGTGCACATATACATTCATCCCCATTTATTTACATACTTAATTATAGTAGGAGATGGAAATAATAATGCTTCCAATAAATACCTGTTGCTCCTTATACCGGTACTACGCAAGTATTTATTTCCTTATATATTATTGATTGTAATTATAGGTATGTACCTATACATATAGGAACTTCTTCCTCTATATCTTCTTTCGTATGGGCTATCTTCATATACATACTTCATGACTTTTTTGTATATCTTGTTTTGTCCTAATTATTTATATATGCTTATAAATCTATGCGTCGTGCTATTTATAGTTAAATTAAACATGTTTTTAATTTTCTTTGTATTTTCCCGTAATATGTGGGTTTTACCCTTTTACTATATAAATACCTCGCATATGCCCGCACTGGAGTATTTCCAAACCTACCTAGATATGTTCCTGGATCTATTATTTATATTGACTGAGGACCAAGTCACGTACCAACCTTTCGATTCATTTTAATTAATAATTTCTATTTAGGTATGTATTTAGGTATGTATTCTATACGTGTAGGTACACCATATATGTACATACACGTAGATATACTGATTATATTTATAGTGCGACTGTATTTTCCAGAATCTGAAGGGGATTGCACTACTACTAAACAATAAGAGATGGAGGATCGGATGTTGGAGCAATGAATATGATAATCAAAACGGAAATAATTATTACAAAAATGGAAAATGTTTTCAAATTAATTCCTGATCGTTTTAAGATAAAGGATCGATCTCTTCATATAGTGTCAATGTAATTTAAATATTATCTATAAACCTTGTCTGCAGAATTCAAGTGCTTCACCGCAACAATGACAGGATAAAAACGGCATTTAAAAAACTGTTACATACAGCAGATTACGCAAATATGATTAGAACTTGCCATCGCTGTTATATGGAAAAAGTCAACAAGTTATACACAAGCAGAAACAGAAGAAGAATAAGACTTGAGGAAAAGAAGGTGTGATTGTGAACATAATATATAGTAAAGTATATGGTAGCTCTTTTATCGTTTTTACTACTTTATACTAACTTTACTTAACTTGTTTTTACTGCTATAATAATACAATTTATATGCTCTATACTACTACTTATACATTGAATGGTCCACTACTGTACTTTAACTTGTGCTGCTAGCTTCTATAGTATAGTACTAATATAGTGTATATACGCTTTATTATCAAAGGTTAGACAGTCGTGAAGAACTTTCAACATTGAAAAGTGATCTCAACTTTTTCTTCTTACGGCATATTTTTCTCATCTCTCTTATTATTATTCCATCTGTTTATGCTACACAAACTAGGTAATACGTATAATGTACATACACAGAAAAAGATTTTCCTCTTGCAAGTTTTCCCATCCTCTGCTATGTATGTGCTTCGTATTTATGGAGCAGTCAGATCTTCTCAGCTATACCACAGCAAGGTCTAACGCTGAACTTGCACTTTTATGCATTTCCTAGACGTACAGATCTGTCTGCAGAGTGCAGAGTGTAAAAAAAAGTTTTTATATTCTATTATTTAACAGGGGCAATATCGTCGGCGAAGTATCAAAAAGTACCAATTTCTGTGTTGAAGGTATAGAAGTTGGTACTTTGGGATCCTTCGCCGACAATATGTACTATTCACTACAATAAAGTACTTTGCCGTCTTCTGGTGTAGTAATCCTAATTCCTGGATTGATAACATTATTTTATGCGGATTTTACAAATAAACTTTTATGTATGCATGAGCATATTGTTTTTATACTGGGTAAGTTAATGTATTATCATACATACATTAAGGATTAGTTACCTGTCTTCCTAACATTTTAATTTCTGTTTCCATTAAATACAGTAATGTAAATAGTGCATTGTGAACGTTTGAAGCGTCAAATCTCAATGACCAACCCCATGCCATAACTTATGGGAACAACTGTCGGAGCATTATTTTATAGTTCCTACTGTTTACCTTTAATATTTGTTTCTAATCGTAAGTACTTTTACATCTCATTTCTTCCGTCAGACTAACGGTAATATAGTGATAATACAGGTTGATAGTTCATTACTCAACACTTTTGTGTTTAAAAAAAGTTTTTAACTGTAATATTTATATAAATGCCTTTACGTATAATACATTCACACACTTAAGTATCAGCTTTGAGTTTCTTCTTTTTGTGTCGGTATTTTTTTTTAAATTAAGCAATTCAGAGTTTCGTTAAATTTTTGTTTTTTTTGTTTTGTTTAATTTTCATTTTCGTTTAATTTTATAATTTTAAATATTTTTTCCATACGAAATAGTTGTAGTTTTAATTTTAACACAATTTTAATATTTATAGCCTAATAAAATAATTTTAAAAGTTTAATTAAATCGTGTTAAATGTAAAGATTATCAGAGTCAATTCATTGAATAGAAACATCCGCACATCCTCTAAAGGTCTCTTGAGGACCACAACCCTGTCCCTGACTTCCGTTGTCGCAGGTTCCCCAATTGTTACCTGTTTAAAAAATACAAGAAATAATAAAGAACTTCTTTCGAAAACATTTACGGATAAAAGTTATTAAATAATTTACCAATTCAACTTGAAATAATCCTCTATAAGCAATTTAAGCGTTTAATTGTAATTTAATTTTTAATTAATTGGTCTGTACCTGCTCTGTAATGCCATTGTAGCACACATTTGGAGCACTTAACATTCTCCGGGAGGTGGACAGCAGTGTTGATGTAGTATTGGGAGTTTGCATTCGTCACGTAGTATTTCGTATTGGCAATACGAGCTTTTGTATGGAATCTCAAGAGATTTTGGTCAAAGCATTGTTGTGTAAGGGGCTTGGACAAATCATTTCGGGCACAAAGTCGGATCTGCAATAGTTTAGTGACAATATTGCAAATTATAATATTAATTATTATATTTTTCTTTTTTCTGCAAAAAATATTTTTAAATCATATTGTTTACAAAATGATAATTAATTCAGTCATACTTCAAAGTATCCATAATGGGCTTTGTCCATGTAAATTTTGATGTAGGCTATCTGTACGGAGGTATGGATAAAATAGCAAAATAAGAGGTTAGTAATAGATAATTTGAATAAAACTTTAAATAGTCAAATATACTACAAATCTTGAATAAATAATTAATTTCACGCACTTGACCAGCCGTATAATTCCTGACCACAATCCCGGAAGCAAATCTTCCTCCATCTTCGAGATCACGAGGCAGAGGTTGATTCCATGGATCTCCACAAACACCACACTTCCCACCATTCTCCTTGTGCTGCACTGAGAATCCACCGCAGTAATGCTCAATATCATTGTAGTCCGGCTGAGGTTCATATTTGGCAAATTCCGGGAATCTCCACAGAGACGAGCGGTTCGGAGGGTCGAACAACTGACCATGACCCTCGACCTGGGAATCAGAATGGAATAAATGTAGATTCAGGGATACAATTATTGCTAAAATCAGATTCATGTTGACGTCAAGCCTTAAATGTAGCAAAAATTAATGAAGATCTAACAAATTATATTTTGATACTGATTCAGCATTACTCTAATTCATGTTTATAAATATACTTTATGCAATTATCGTGGAACTTCTGTAGAACCGACATTTTTCCAAGAATGACCTTGATATTAGGGAAATTATTTACTTTTAAGCGATCAAGCACCCAAAAATACCATGACCTTCCTTATATATTTGTCGTTAGGATATATATGTAATGCTGCCGGTGAATGCAACATAGTAGTGTACAGTAATAAATATATTATAGCAAACTTCCGTATAATGTAAACCTTCCTTAATAGTTGTCTGTGGTTTTTGTATGAATTATTAATAACACCATCCATTAATGTATTTGTTTTATACTGAATTTATTAATCTGAATAAATCCAAAGGAAACATATGACTCATTTACATACATAGCAAAAGGGCTCAAATACCTAATTCGTTATTTGCCATACCCCACAATCTTCATCGCAGTAGCTACAGGAAGGAAGTATATACAGTACCATTTACTATTATTGCAGGCATCAGGTTTATTAATTATTTATTGTAATTAAAACCATTAAGCTGATACAAGCTAATTATAATAATAATAATAAACGCGTAATTATTATAGGAAAAGTCCTTGTTCAATCTGTCGACTCATAGGATTTCTGAGAAGTAACACAACCTGATATGCTCTACTGACTGATTTTTTTAGTAAATCACCAAAAATTTTCAAATTACAATATCCAAAATTATAAAACTCATAATGCATTTTTAATTCATAGTTAACTACAATAGTATCATTAGTAGCAATAATAATTTAGGATTAGATTGTTCAAATATTTTTCATGTAATAGAGACATCTGCACAGCCCCGGAAAGTCTCCTGATGTCCACAGCCCGTCATGAATGTTCCGTTCTTGCAATGCCCCCATGTGTTTCCTATGTAGAGAAAAAAATATTGATCAAGGTCGTTGCTTCTTAAATAGATTGTATTATTGACGATTTTTTGAATAGCTGTAACAATGTATATGTTACTATTACTTCATGGGAAACCTACCAGCTTTATACTGCCATTGGATGACACAACGTGAGCATTTAACATTTGCAGGCAGAACTGCGGATCCATTGTAGTAACCAGTACGTTCTCCGACTTTGTAGCGAATGCCGAGCAGGGCTCCATTGTCATCCATGAGCATCAATTTATTTTTAGTGAAGCAAGATTGGGTCACGCGCTGGGCTGGATCATCACGAGCGCATAATCGGAGCTGGAAAAATGAAATAAATAATTATTATATTTTATAATTAATTTAAATAATTTTTATTAATAAATAACTAGCTATTTAGACAAAAAAGTTGGAAAACTAAATATGATCAGATTTATTTAAGTTTTTACATTATTTCTTACCCGAAATCGACCTGGAATTCATTCAAGCAGCATTGACGAAAATAAAAACGACACTCAAATTAAAATTAAGTTATGTCGCTCTTCTTGAATGTTTTGACTGTAATTATTTGGAATGGCTTACCTAAATGGCTGCGAGTCAGCTCAATTGCAAACGGTATTACCTGTTTTTATAAAGATATTTTTAGTTGAGAATATTTTTTCATTTATTTATATTCCATCATTGAGCTTTACTACACAGCGATTAAAGCAAATTAAATTTATATCTTCAAAAATGTTAAAGGAAACTATGTTTTGATGTAATTTTGATAATAAAGCATTTAATAATAATATTTTAATGGAAAAAAATGAAATAGAAAACTACCTGTCCAGACTTGTAATTCGCAACAATAATACCCCGGCCATATTTCCCTCCATCCTCATTATCCCTCGGCTCTGGCTGATTCCACGGATCCCCGCAAATCCCACATTTCCCTTTATTTTGCTCGAATTGAACGGAGTATCCCCCACAAAATAACTCATTGTCATTGTAATTTGCTGGGGGATTGTATTTGGCAAATTGTGGGAATCTCCAGATTGAGGACCGGTTCGGTGGATCCATGAGTCGTCCGTGCCCATGGTTTCCGGGTAACCAAAACAGAAGCTGAAGGAGTAAATGGAAAAGTAGGAAATGCATTCTATTATTTGTGTATGTTTAGTATTGTATACGATGAACTTGTTCAATGTCAGTAAAATCAAATAAATATTTATAAAATATATAACATGAACAAACTTATTATTGCAAATGCCGCAGCTGGATTGAAGATCCTGGGCTTTAAATTCATCCCATTTTTCGTTCAAGCTTATTTCCAGATAATCTGCAGTTTGATTTATGTCTGGAAACCGATCGTATGCTAAGCAGATGGTCCAGTCAAACGCACAATGCACTTGAAATTTAAAATTGTTCCTGCATCTGTTGTTATTGTATTTATTTTTTTCAAATAAATACTGGAATTTGTTTTTCTTTTGAATGAATTTATCAATTTAACAAAGTATTGAATGATTTTAAACACTTCCGGCTATAGACTTTACGTCTGCAATGTTTTCGAATTTTAAAAGCATCAAAATCTAAAAAATAACAAATAATAATTCAGTCAAGCAAAATCGAATCTCTTCAGGTTAAACATTTAAATGAATTCTCTCCTCATATTTCTATACAATTATTTTCATTATAAATGACCAGTGACATAATTTTGTCAACCATGAAATAATTTATAAAAATTTAAGGCGCATTTAAAGGATGTTAAATTGGAGTAAAAAAATAGAAAAAGCAAAGACATAAAAAGCGTACCACAAACCTGACCTGCTTTACTCTGTTCAGAAAACTGTTATTTTCATTGTTAAATCAGATCATCATCATTGAGTCATAAAAAAATCCGCCATTATTCATCATAGTTCAGCTTATTTGTTTGCATTCGGCATTATGCAAAAGCATTATGTAAATTTACTGTGATACATATCAACTAGCTTTGCAGCATTCATTTTAAACAAGACCTGCTTATTCACGTCGTATGCAAAATAGAAAAATATTTCTAAACCAACATTTCATTAGTAATAATTCCTTGCTCTCTAATACAATCACTATAGAATTCATGTCATCTTTGCATTTGAAAATTCACGATTCTGAATTGAATAAAATAAAATAAATCTAAATTGTGTAATTATGCAGCGTAAATTACTGCATTATTCTGATTTAATTGTGTAGACGAATCAGTCTAGAACAAAACTATTCTGATATAATTTAATTCACTTAACGTTGAGAATTAACTTTTCAATGAATTTTTCTTTTTTAATAAAACATTAATATAGTGTATTCTACTTTTATTTCTATGTCATCATTGTATCACCTGTCATTTTATATGCTCATTTCGTACAAATTTTAATGAAATTATTGCGTTTTGATGATTTCCTTACAGAAATTTAATGATGATGCATGATTTTGCATTTACTATAGTGATAGTGAGTATAACCTAATTTGTCAGAAATACAGCACCCTACAAAATACAAATCAAAACTAAATGTACATTTAGCATTGTTTAAAATATGTTCATACGTAATAGGAACTTCTGAGAAAAATTGATTTACTTTCCTGAATTCAATAATCACATATACAATACTTTAGCATACTGATTAGAGCGACTGTTATTTTCCACGAATACACGCGAAATGCGAATCCAATGCATATACATATTTGCCTTTCGTAGATGCTAGAGCTTTGAAGGAATATTACGGCAATGCAATTAATGATCAAATATTAAATACGTAAAGGGATTGCGATAAAACATCATTGCGAAAGAATAAAAATATAAAATTAGAGATAAAAAATTAGTATATTCAGTTTATTTGTAGATTTTATAAATTTCAATAATTTTTTCATATATAATTAAAATACGCAAAAACTGAGGTTGACCAAAGGATTTATACGACTGCTGTTGAGGTATTGGCTGGGTTTAAAGGAATTATTACTATCTACTATCCGTGTTTTTAAAGAGATTGACGACGACGCTGTAGGATAGAATATAGAAGTTTAAGCAGAAAGAATTGAAGATTGCTCTCGAAGAAGGGAACAGTTTTGGTCTGCTCGTCCGTCCTCCTCTTAATATTGTGTATTTCGTGTCTTTCTTGTTGAGTATGCAAAGTGGTGAATGAACTCACGTAGCCTTGTCCTAGCCCTTCTCTCTTCCGTCCACAATCTCATTACTAAAGCATCCATCCCGTATGGATATACAAACATATATACATACTTACTCACTTACTGTATATATACATGTAGTTGCAGCAGCATCTTCAGCATCATCATCAAAACTTTACACTTCGGACGAAGGAACGAACGGGGTAACCAGTAACCACAATTTCGTATGTACTTATTACAGACAGATATATAAATACATACATACTGCTCCTTGAGAACATAACAACAAGCTTTTTCATCATAGGTAGTCTCATCTCATTTTCTTGTACATGTTTTTATGAATATATACATATCGTCAGCGAAGGATCCCAAAGTACCAATTTCTATACCTTCAACACAGACATTGGTACTTTTTGATACTTCGCCGGCGATATGCACCCATATGTACATACATATGTACATATAGGTATGTGTCTAGTATTGGGATGCTGGTACTGCGGATGATGAAGATGTGAACGTGAACATAGTATAAGCAATATCTACTGTACTGTAGCAATCTCAAATGCACAAAAGTAAACATTCATGCTCGATGATAGAAACTTATTCCCTTTAATTATATTTATTACATATATAGATATTGCAAATTGTATTTGCAGTCTACAGGTATGGAATTACGTCTATGCTATTTGTATATTATGAACTTATTTTATACATCGTCGGTGGAGATGCAAAGTGGGCTATCTCCATACATGCGGACCTAAATGCACGATGAGATATCCACTACCGCAACAATTCAGTGCAAAGATATAGGATATCCTGCCGTTTAAATTGCATTAAAAACTGAAAACGGAGGGAGCTTTTGTATTTAAAATTTCAACGGCAAGGCAATTGTGAATTACCAGCGGAGTTATCCCATACCTTGGACTTCAAATGATGGCGGGTGTCCATCCCTTTGAAGCTTTAGGGACACACATGGAGATATCTCACTTTGTATCTCCACCGATGATATGCAAATTATTCTTAATTCTGAAAAGCCTTTATTTAAAGATACTACAGTAGTATAGTAATATTCCGTAAATGTAGAATAAAATAAATACATAATTATGTGCAATCCTTATAGTATCAATGTACGTACATAATGTAATGTCTAAGCGCGTATTTAAACGTTTTTGTGTTCCCTTAATAAGTTACTTTAACTATTATGGCACGGCTAAACTACGTAGGTATACTACTTTTACTACTTTACATTGAAAGTTATTGCGACTTTTCCAATTTTATTGAGTGCCTGAAAAGCAATTATTTTGACTCATCCCCAACAAATCGCCATATAAATCCGTGGCTAAATACTATTTTACCTTTACACAGCAATTACAATGACTGTATACAGGCATCGATAAAATTACTTTTGTAGGTGTGCTACTGTTTTCTATTAGGATGCTTATACATATGTATGTCTAACCATAAGAAATTTATTGTTATGTTTGGTGTCGTCGCGGCATTTAAGAGCTTGACTTGAACTTGAATAGTTTTTATATACAACTTTATTTTCCATTTCTCCCGTCTTATTGCATTGGTTTTACATTAATTTCACCATTTTTTACAACTGCTTCGGATTTATTTCGACCTCTTAATTTTAATCTATTTCTCCATTTTAGCATTTATTTTTTCATCATTTTGGGTTATTATTGTGCTTTTGCATTTCTCTGTATCTTACATTTTATGTACATATCTATATTTATTCATGCATTACAAATTACACTACAGCTCTTTGAACTCACCCAAAAAACGTTTGTGTTTAAGTTTCGGAAATGCACCTGTCAGAATTAGCAACAATAATAATTGCATCTTCCCCGTAAGCAACTCATACTCTAGTGTGTAGGTGAGGAGTACAAAGGATGCGGCTAAATAATATTTTAGCACATTACTGAGGTGATAAAAATGATGACTATATAGTTTTAACATTTTGTATGTATATATACAACGTTTTATTTTTATGCAAGCAGCTATATCCCTTTACAATATAATTTCCAACAAAAGGAGTTCATCTATATGTAATAACAATAAGTGTAGTCCTGTAAGTACAATACTTTTCTTGTAAATGTAAGTACAAACACTGTTTATCCACACGGGACTGTTATGTATCTGTACTAGTCATATATGTCTTGTGTATAATTATGATGACTCTATACGAGAATATCATTTGCATAACAAAATATGCTCAAGCATTTATGGCTGCGTTGAAAACATACAGAGAAATAGCAAATATAGCTTTATACATACTTCACAGTTCATGACTAAAGCCGATAAGCACAATGTCTATAGCTAGTCTTAAGAAAGTTTCTAATACAAATACGCATTAATTGCATATACGACAGGTACTCCCAGACATACAAAAATAGAGTCTGCAAAAGTGTCATTGTCATAATATCTTAATGTGCATTATTATTACAAATTGGTGATCAAATGTAATGCGTCAATTCCATGCGTTCTTTTATAAAAAAACATATGAGGTAGGGAACTCCATTGACTCATTGCTGTTGTAAATTAAGTATATGTATGACTATACTCCAATAAATTTCAATTGTGTCTCTGTTTGATAAAGGCATAAAAGATGTATTATAGTTGTTAATATCGCATCTTACAAAAAGAGATATGTTATAAAATGAAAATATAAATGAGTCTATTTATAAAACCAATTTAACAAAATGAAATTACACAATCTTGCACGGGGTATATTTATATGAATAAAATATAATGTGGAATAGTATTTTTCCGTAACTCATTACATTACAGATTACAGCAAATGTTGCTATTCTCCAAAGTTGCCTTCAGGTTCAAGCATATGGTATATACTTAAAATATAAAAATAGCAATCTAACTTTATTACAGTTCCCATATATGTATCTATGCTAGATTTAAAGTACATTCGGTATAAATATTCTGGTATAGCACGTTGTCTACTGAAAAGAATATGAAAACGAGGCTTCTCGGAATTCACTCGTCTTGCTTGTTATCTTTGGGCACAATCAAGGAATCAAAGGCATTCCAAGTCATATTTCATTAGGTTTTATGACCCAGAGGACATGTGCATGTTCTATTACACAACCGCACACAGGAGATCATTAATGGTCTAAATCTAATCCTCATCTGGTCTTTCTCATGAATGAAATAATATAGTCAATAGTCACACTGTCAAACCGTCAAACGCTTCCTTTGGGATTTAAAATAGCTCTTTACAATATATTTTTGCAGGGAATTACATTACATACTTTTATACTTTAGGTATATGCAAAAATGCAGACGATACAGGCGTAAAGTTTCAATAACTTCTTGTATATTATATACCATCATAGAAGAGGCAAATATAACTATCTGCACAAATGCTAAAACGCATATAAGAATGACTATACGGTTACAAGATATTTCACAAATATTCGAATGCAAAACGGATTACTATGTCGTTTAAAAACATGACCGTTTTGTTTACAATGTCATCAGTACAGCGCATAATACGCTAAGTAAAACTCCGCTGCTGCTTTGGAAAGCTACTGCTAAGTTATGGTTGTTGTAGAAAGGGAAAATGTTCCAGCAGTTTCTACCGCTTGTGTCTTTTTGCATTGGTAAATAAACGGGATAGTCACTTTTGCATTCCAAACTTTACCAAAATATTATAAATAAAATAGATTAAAAGTTTTTAAATCACTCGATTAAAATTTCATAATTTAGGAAAATTAAAAAAATTGGCTTAGATATACTTGGGTGCGCCATACCCGTCGACAAACTGAGTCGTCCTGAGGAGTCAAATATATGCAAAATTCCAGTTCATTCCTGGAGGTACGTGGGAATTGAATTTGAAAATTATTTTTCGTTCTGTGTTTTCTCGAATATCCTTTAGTTTTGAAGCATGCTGAAGTACCGAAACCTTCGTGTGGTTGATATTATGACCAGGCAAATTAAAGTGTAAGCCAACCGGGAACGGAAGATTATTCCACCATTATTATAAGATTTAATGATTAACGGTGACCACGAATTCCTGCGGGTAACATTAGCTTAGTTTGGTCGATGTAAATGGTATCTGGACATTCTGTATATAGCCATTCTTGTATTTTATCTACTGTGAATACAGTTATATTTGCCTCTTCAATGAAATTACTGTGATCATCATACAAGAGTCACTCCTCATAAAAATTTGTTTATTAAAAGTGACACACAGTTTCCACGTGGTATTTCTTTTTTGACTCTAATTTTCGTTAGCTATAGATACATCTAAGGTGTTCACTTTATGATCTACAAGTTACAATAATAATTATACATAATTACACAATCTTATA
The DNA here is from genome assembly GCA_034696945.1 of Lipothrix lubbocki. NCBI lineage: Eukaryota > Metazoa > Arthropoda > Collembola > Symphypleona > Sminthuridae > Lipothrix > Lipothrix lubbocki. The sequence goes on from JAQGAK010003338.1 coordinate 12,089, forward strand.
ATGCACCCCATCGATTGTGACTTGGAAACGTTGTTCCATGTGACATCGTCCATACATGAAACTAAAGAATTAACATTACATTATAATAAACACTACCACTAAACCATGCACATTTACTTTGAACATGATCCGTCATTCATCATCTACCCCAATTTCTGTTTCCACACCATAAAATTATTAGTTATATATTATAAAGCTCTTTTATTACAGAGTATTTATACCTTTGAGTATTACAACTTTTGAGGGTAAAAGGTATTTTCAAATGTAGGATAATACCATTATGGAATATTATACCTGTATATATATTATGTAATACTAGTAGGCATGCTTGCTATATGTATAGCACATGTATATATGTTTAATTGGATTGCACTCATGTGCAATCACGCTAAAAACCAGATAATCTGTCTATAATAGTAGATCCAATTTTTATCCCCGAACCTACCTCAGCTCCATTGATGTTAAGATAAAAATGCATTATTATTTGGAGGAACGAGTTTCCTCAAAAGTAATGGATGACATGTTCAATGAAATGAGGTGTAATCGAGGTTTAATGCTTATAGCATTGTCTGTTATCGCCAGAAAGTCTGAGAAGAATTCCTGGATCTTCCTTTTTTGCACAGGTGTTTCACGGCAATGATGTCATTCTGTCCTTCTGTTCGCTAATAATACTGGAAGAACAGGACAATACAATACTAATATGAACAAACAACAAATGAAATTAAAATAATTGCATATAGTTACATATTAGAGATGTACATATTTCTTAGGCATCATCATATGTAATAGTCTTCTATGTATATCTTATGTATTATTATATGTAATTCCTATTCATTATTATACCTCTAATAATAAAAATCTCATCCATTTATTATATATATAATTGCTACATGGTATATTCTATGATTTGATCTTCTTGGGCGAGCTCGTGAAGGGTAATTTTAATTATATATAAAGTTTATTATCTGGAAAATTTACAATCAAGACAGTGAAATAAATTATTTAATCAAAATAATATACATACAAAGACATATACGAAGCCACAAGTATCACACGTTGAGCATTTGTGACCATCTGCTGATTGTGATGATAGTGCGATGATGATGATGAAATATGGCGTAAGGACTCTCAGACTTGTTGGCTTCACTTATAAGTTTGGGGTTGATAATGTCGTTATGGGCTTTTTAAGGAAAATGAATGAGCGTGGCTAAGAGACTTAGAATTACAGGGAGGATTAACAAGGTTGACAGGTTGGACAGAGCGGCATTCTCTGCGAAGACTATTATAGGTTTCCTGTTTGATCCACCACCTGCACCTGGAACGACGTCTTTACTTGTGTCAAGAGCTGGGGGATATTAGAAGGGAGGCAAAAAAATCTTTATTATTTCCACAATTTACTCACAATATTGCAAACTATGGCATAAGCTCTTTAAATTGTCTAGAAGATATAAGATCGCGGCAATTTCCAACTTGTTTATTGTAGTTTCTCCGTAAAATAAAGATTATTTCTCCTTATAAAAGCTGATTCATCCACTGTTCTGCGTATGAATTGTAATATCGTATTTATTGGATTGTAGGAGTTGTCATATTTACTTTGTAATAACTGATTCCCAAAACTAATTAAGAATGACAAAAATAAAAAAAATTAATATTACCTAGAATTTTATTATTAAAATTTGAATTATTATAAATTAAATTAATTTTTTCCCCATTTTCTTAAAATGGTAACAAAATATATTGGCAATGTTCACGGATAAAAACTTTTTCTGTAAATATAAATGGCAACGAACTATATAAACAACATTTCACATATTATTAAATTTTTTGTAGAAAAAGATTGCAATCATTAAGCTGCAATAATATATGCAAAATCATACGGAATAAATAAAATGCCAAATAAAACAAGTTATTATTCTAAGAAAAAAATTAACCTATGGACACATCAGGTCATTAGTCATTATATCTAATATGTATGACCACCAGAACCAAAAAGGATTTCTACTAACTAAGTAAGTAACTATAAAGACAAGAACAGGTCATCAACTCACAGTCTACACCATCACCCACGTTGCACAAGTGGGATCGGCAAGTTCGGTAGTACGTTGTGAAAGTCCCGTCCTCAAATATATCATCCTGAATCGGTGGCTCCTTCTTTTCACAGTTCCGCTGAAAGGAAATCGCTTGACCTATAGAAATCAATTGTTATAAAAAATGTGTGTTATTAAATTAAATGGCACTTAAATAATACTAACATACAATACAATCAATATTGTTACAGTAATATTTATTTAATGACAAGAACGGCAAGACTGAACAATTTATTTATTTGTCGTTCGTCTGTAATAATTCATATGTATTTAATATTATTTCTTTATAAAGCACATATAATCATTTCATATATGCAAATTATCATTGCAAGTTTTTAAACATCAATTCTTACATATTCAAATTCCATTTCGGAGTCCCTAATAGTAATAATAGTCTTTTATGGAATTATATGACTTTCACGCCTTATGAACATTAAAGATTTAGCACGTCTGGCTTCGGAGAAACAATAAAGAAGTCCTACATCTTTCTTTTGAGTTTCTTTATAGCATTATTATTTAAAATATGATAGTGATAATATTTCCTCAATCTTTAACACATTCGTTATTAAATTCTCGACTCTTGCATTCTTGTCATGCTATGAATGAATAGCACTATTGTATAATAATCTAAGTTAATAGAAGGGAAACCCCGTTATAATGCTACACATTAATTCAAGAGTGTGAAAATTGAACTTTGAAAATCAATGTCACTGTACTAAAGTCATTTAATATATACTGTATATACATGTTGTAATAATTCTATTAGAGGTAAAAATCATAGAGACGAGTCTCTCTGGAGCGGGTGTGAGGTGAAGCTAATTGAGTATTTTCTTAAAGAGGCATACAGTACCTCTTAACCTACAAGACTTTTATTGATTCTAACTGTTAACAACGCCGGTTGAATCCAAGTGCGAATTATTTTAATGCGGTAATCCCATCACCATACACCACTCATCGTCATTCATATGTGTGTGTGCCTAATGCACACACACCATATAAAATAATTAATGCAGACAGGTCTCACATGTTATATTATTGGAGAGATGAATGATGAGGATTATGACAATAGTGTGAGTAGTTTGTGTGACTCGGGAAGTTCATGTACGGAAATAGCTTTTGCCAGGAAGTTATTAACATACTAAAGGCGGTAATAAATATATCACATGCTTAGGAGTATTGATGCTACGATAATATTTTCTATCTTGTTGTTTTAAATACACAACATTCCAGGCTCAAAAATAAATTTTTGTATTAATTTTTGTATTAACTTTTGTATTAACTTTTGTATTAATTTTTGTATTAATTTTTGTATTAATTTTTGTATTAATTTT
>JAQGAK010003339.1:0-15506 GCA_034696945.1 Lipothrix lubbocki
TTACAGCTGGAAGATCAGTCATTATTGTACTGAAGCTGGAATAACACGTTAATAAAGAATTGAATTGAATTGAATTGTCTATTGAGGTTTTGATTTTTTTAACATTACATATAGATATGGTTTTCCTATTTTGTCATTTTAATCATTTCTCTTCTCAAATAGCACAAGACAGACCTTCTACATGTTATTAAATTTAATTAAATTATTTTATTATTTTACTTATTGTATTATTATTAAAGATTTTTGTCGACATCATTATTTTTAGTAAGTAAATAAAAAAAGAGCTTATCCTCTTATCCAAACAAATCTGAATTTAATACACGAGAGCTGCTGTTTATTAGGAAAGGAAAACACAGAAATATGCATACAAAATGCTGTCATCCTGCTAAAATATTTTATTTTCATATGGATAAATTAATAATAACAATATTAATAAAAAATAAATAATAAAAACAATAATAAAAACAATTAATAATAAAAATAAATAAATCATAAAAAAAATAATAAAAATAGATGAATAACAAAAATAATAACAAAAAATAAATAATTGAAATAAATAAATCATAAAAATAATAATAGCAAAAAATAAAGAACAAAAATAAATAAAAAAACAAAAATAATTTAAAAGTCACAACTCACAACCCAACGATGAAATGCCAAAACCAATTCACCAGCTCTTTTGCCCATCAAGCAATCGTACAAAATTTGACTCGAATCTACCGGGCAACCAACTTTCTTCCCAAACATTTTCGCTTGGTAAATTGGGTTTCTCACGAAGGACCACGAAACCGTTAAGAGGTTCCCGTTCTGTAAAATGGCCCCATGCGCCAACCCTTTACTCATTGGGGATATTAAATGATAACCAGCGTCAGCTCCACCACTATCCAAGCCATTTAAAGTCACGCGATCCGGATCACCACCAAAGTTTCGAATATTCGCTTGCACCCATTTTAACATCAGAGCTTCATCTTTTAGCCGTTGATTCCCGGATGCGAGGTCGTGGTTCAGATTCAGAAACCCCAGGAAGCCCAATCGCGCGTTGAAATTCACAATCACCATGTCAGTGTCCATGTAATATTGCGGCTCTACAGCGCCAACGAATCCCAAGTCACCACCACCACCGAAAACAACCATGACTGGTAGGAGAACGTTGGTTTTGCCAGATTCAGGCAACTGCTTGGTATAATTTTATAAATATGTATTTAAATAATTGTAATGAGTAAATAATAATAATAAAATAATTAAAATCATAAAATAAATAATAATAATTATATAAATAATAACAATTATATAAATAATAACAATTAAATAAATAATAATAATTAAATAAATAATAATAATTAAATAAATAAAATCATAAGACAAATAATATTAAATAAATAAACATTAACCATAAAATAAATATTGATAATTAAATAAACAATAATTAAATGTTAAAAATAACCTTGGGTGTGTAGATTTAAACAGTCTTCATCCCCAATGGCATCCTTGTTGTCGTGATCATTCGCAGAGACTAATATTTGTGGGCAAACATTTCCATTGGTGGTTGCATCCCTGATATCTGACCGCAAGCGTCTGGATTTTGTGGTGGCTTTAGAGTTTTAATCACAAATACATATTTATTTCTGCATTTTCAATGTTTTTAACAAGAATAATTATTGTAACAAAGAAAGAAAATGGAATTGTATGAGTAAAGAATTGCTTCTAAGCTTCCAACTCAGAAAGACTAACTTTTGTATTTGTTGACTAAAACAAAAAATCAATTATGGAATGTTTTAATTTAAAAATGATTTGGTAAATTAATTCAAACAATTGTTTCCTAATTTAATTTTAAAATAATTTATTAATTGAATTTAAATAATAATTTATTAATTGAATTTAAATAATAAGTCATTATTTTGATTTAAAAAAATGTGTAGCACAAGCTAATTAAGCAGTAATTTCTACTTGAAATCGCTCAGCTTTACCATACGGAACCCCCAAAAACTGATGAAATTCCCGCCCATCCCTTGAAGAACTCGTCGAACCTCTGATTTTCCCGAAAGTGGTTTCAACAATCCTTTGATTTAACGCAGTTTCGCTCTTTGCTAATAATATATAGATAACACGAGGTACATCCGTAATTTCCTCATTTTGTAATCGAGGGATTTTAAATTAAATTATTATTGCTATGTATGTACCTACTCTACTGATTTACTGATCTGTACAAACTTTTGACTACACACTTGTCATCAATATTACAGAATGACTTTCTTCTCCAATGATGGAGCTATAATAAGAAAATACAGCAAGCAGGAATTATTTGTAAAAATAAAATCCATCGGCTATATGCACGAGGTCGAGGTAAGGTAGTTTTACAGGTTTTATTCAGGTCCGTATACATGGGATACCCAATATCTACATTAGGTATCTTTATGTTATTTCTCACAGTGCACTTGTTTATTGTGTGAAGAAGTCTTGTGTAAAACAAGAATATTCAACATGGGCATGTGGAAAGCCACAACAACACGGAATTTCTGTGTATGTAAACTCGTTTTAATTTTTTTTTAAATATTTTTTTGGATTCAAGAAAATCATGGAATTTTTGAGGATCTATATCACTCACTTTTCCAGTAATAAAATTAAAGTTAGTTTTCTGGTTCACAATTTCAGGTTTAACTTATGCGGAACTAAAAATCTTATGGACGGTTAAAGTTTTGAAAATGTGCCTCCCGCGACAAAATGGACTAATTTCACCATACATAGTTGAAAAAAGCGTTTTTCCAAAAAGGGAAAAAAACGTCCCTTCGTGACGTTTTAGAGCATTTCGCGCCAGATCAAAAAATTGAAAAAAATGTTAAAATTTGTCAATATTATTTTCGCCAGTTTCGCCGGGGGTATGTAATAACTACATAATTTATTCTGAATTTCAAGAAATCAAATCGTCGACGAAGAATCTTAAAGTACCAACTGCATCGCGTGCCAGTGTCCTGAAGTATCACGTCGTAGGAACGATCAAAATTCTAAAGTCAAAAAGTAAATTACCACAAAAGTGTAAAAGTGGAGTTCTCAGTCAGCCTGAAGTATTTGGTTAATTTACGGAATGTTTTATAATTGTTTTCTGTTGCCCTATTTATTTATACGTAATGGTTCGATAGATAATTATGTACTTTACACTTAAAAAACTAACCATTCATATCTCTAGAAGCTTCTCGTGTGAATTTGTATTATAAATACATACATACAATATTATTCACAATAAGAAGGTTTAAAAAAGTTCCATTATGTATTTTCATCCATGAATAAATATGGTAATCTTGTTTGAATAAATACGAGCCAACCTTTCTGTCAGCGGCAACTATCATCCGAAAAACACATTACATAAATAAATAAATTGACAATTTCCCTGATGACTCCACTTTAATCACGTTTCATAACGCTCTATATAGATAAGATTCATATCAAGCTAATTTGGGATTTTATAGAGTGACCGAAGATAGGCTTATAACTTATTCCTCATATTGGTTGCTTTTAATTTTATAAAACTAAACGATTGGCCCCATAAACGTAATCGGAGACGAGCATTTACAACGAAGCGTCAATTGGAATCCATCATGCTGTCCAAGCAAGAAAATAGAAATAACTTCCGTTTACTCACCTTTATGTCAAAATTTATACTTCTACCAATCAGCATTACCACCACTAATACTACCAGTAGAAACGACAGTTTTGAGTTTCCTAAAGCTCAAAATTCTTCTAGCAATAATTCCGATAACCGGAGCGCAAAATTGGTATTTTATAAGACTCAGCGCTCCAATAACCCCACCTCCCAGATTTCCCTGCGAAACACTGGCTGGAAATATTTTGTGTATAAAATTTTCATCGGTTACAACTGCATTCACAGCATCATTATAATTTCCCGACTATTGCCTTCATTGTTGTTTACTGTTGAGCAGCAGGGTGATGTCATCCGACATGTTCCCATACAAGTGTTTTATTCCCTTCTTGGGCCATTGGTCCTCTACTGGACTTTCTTAGTCTTCTTCAAATGGCCGAGCTACCCCGTCATGATTTTAAATGAAGTGTTTTCTCGTATGGACGGTGAGGCTTTTAACGATTTTTCAAAACTTATTTCTCGCCTATAGTAATAATATTTTAAAATATTTTGAAAAACTATTTTAATAATTTAAAAATATTGTAGATCGGCCATCTCGAAGTTTAAAAAGCCTTAACAACCAAGAGATTGTTGCGAAATATCTTTGGGTTGTTGTAATTGGAACTGGAACCCTAATGTTCGCCTTTCATGCTTGGAACCATAATGCGCCCTATTCTTTACCATCGTTGATCGTTTCCCTACAAGGATCTCGTGGGTATTGGTTGGGGGTTTTGCTCCTGTATTTTTTGGATGCGACGTTCCTTGACTTTTTATTATCCACAGCTTTTGTGGTGCTGCTCAGCCATGTTCTGACTTTTGAAATGCTCAGTCTGAAATTACGACAGACGATAAATATTATTGCAACTCAATTTACCCACGAAAGGTGAACGGTTTTATAAATACTAAATCTTGAATCTCAAGATTCATGTAAAATTGTAATGATCGAATACATGTTACTCAAATATATATTTTTTATTAACGTTTAATATTGAAATTTTGAAAAAATATATTAATTTTAAATACACCGGACTCTCGCTATAAGAGATCTCCATATAAGAGAACGCTCTCTGTTAGAGATCCTTTGGACCCGCATATAATACATAGTTACATGCATAATAGCTCTCTCTATAAGGGAATTCCTATATAAGAGACTGATTTTGGTGATTTATAGCGTTCTCCTATAGCGAGAGTTTAGTGTATTAACTTTGGATTGGTTGCGCTTATCCACGTTGCAGAAAAATGATCGTGCATAGCTCATCTTGCATTTAGGGAAAATGGTGATGATGAATAATGAAGTAATGATAAAAATGATGAATTTATTTATTTTCAATTTTCTCTCCCCTTAATAGAAACCCTGCCCTGGCTCGGAATATATGTGACACAATGAAGGAAATGCGAAGGACACAGCTCTTTGTACAGCTCTTTAACCAAGGCAATGAAAACATTATTTTCACTCTAAAACTTGCTTGTATTACGCTGGGAATATTTTGCGGATTCGGAAGCCTAAGATATTTTATACCCTTTCCATTCACCAGAATCCTGTCCACTGCTGTATTTGTTGATGCGTTGCTCGTCTTTGCAATATTCTATGACAAGGCTTTCAAAATACCTGAATTCACCAAGTCTATAAAGATTCTGCTAGACATTGCGCATCTTCCTCTCGGTCATGCCAATACACCAATGAAACTAGAGCATGCCAAGCAATTACGCTCAATCCCGGCGTTTGGAATTCGTGTAGGATCATTTACTATGCTGCACGGTGGAAGCTTCCAAAACCAAAGTGGCGAAAAAGCATATTGTCGTTACAAATAAATATTTAAATTTAAATTTGAGCCTGAGAGAAAATTATTTTGAATTTTTAAATTTTATTATTATTTTTAACAAATGCAAAGTATAAAAACTTAAATTTGCTTATTGTGGTTGTTAAAAGCACAAGTGTGTCTGTAGCAACCATATAGTACTCCAGATAGTAAAACCGATTTCCTACTCTAATAATATATGAGCTTACATATTAATCCGAATTCCCAACACTTATTATTATATACAATTGCCATTGTATAATAACAAAAACGAGATACTTTCCGTAGTTTTTATGAATTAGCTAATCGCGATTTACAAGACAGGTAGTTTGTGGCTATTTATTGACGGTCGGGACTCGGGATTTCTCCATTAATTTATTAACCTTCACAATAGCTTTTACGCATATGTATGGTTATTACACATTAGGAACTGACGATTCATTATATGATAGAAGCTTCTCCCCAATTTTATAGTAAAAAAAGAGCTAAATTTTATTTTCGAATTTATTTTCCAATTGTTTCTTGAAGCTTTAAATATAATTTAATATGCGAGGTAAATTGCTTACTTTAAAAATGAATGTTTGTACTGGAGAGTCATTATGAAGGTATTAAAAATGTAGTAAAGAAACTTTTAAGTATTTATTTAGATTAACGTTAACTAGTTTCAAAAAAATTGTTTGCAAATGTTGACTACAAATTAAAAGTAATAACAATTTTTATTTTTACATTTCCATTATTACGTTACAAATGTGAACAATAACAAATATTAATTTTACTATAGAGTAACAACAGGCTGGTACAAATAGCAACAGGGGTAAAAGGAGCCCAAATTCTAATACAGGCTTATACAACTAATAAACAAGTAAATTCACATTATTCATTCTCGTTGTCAAGAGTCAAACAATCCAAATTCGTTTCAAAATTAACATCTATATTTAAATCTGTTGAGGGGGAATCTAAAACAGAAACTGAAAAAGGTGGTATAGCTAACAACTCAATAACTTCACGGGGCAAAGGCTTACGCGTTTAAAAAATCATTGCGAATATCTAAAGACTGGCTGGATACAACTGGATCAGATGTGTCTAATGCACGGTGAAATAAATCAAACATAGTTACAAATCGGTTCATTTTTCTTGCGTGTCTCTCGCGATCTTGCCTATACAACTTATTTCGGCACTCGGCTGCTTCTTCACCAAGAATTCCGACAGGAATAGAGCATGCTCTAATGATCTCAGCACCGTGTACTAATACCTGAAATTTATTTTCTTTGCTAAAATTCAATAATTAAATAGATGTAATCAATCAGAATTTGCCTGATACCTTGTGTACACTAGCAGGCAATTTAAACCAGCTATATTGCTCCACATACAGAACCATTAGCTTTCGACAATAAATTTGAAATTTATCGGCACAAATAGGAAGCTGAGACCCAAACGTAATTAATATCGTTCTCAACCCAAGAATCAAATTTACATCCAGTTCAAGTATTTCGGAAAGCATTTGTGGATTTGCAAATGCACGCCTAGCTGTGTTACCGTCATTACTGGTACCAGATCCTCCGGAGCTAGGATAATCCACTCTTAAAGACATTTCATTCCAGAATTTTATCTGTATTTGCTTCTTTCTTTCCGAAGCCACATTCTTGTTTTCAGCTCTGATTTGCCAGGTTCTGAAAGGCAATCTGTAGGACAAGTGCAACGTAAACTCGAAGAAACGAATCCAGCAATGTAACGGAGAAACGCCATGAAGCAAGCTCCCATCTTTTGGTCTAAATACATCTGTATCTAGATTTTTTAGGTTATTAAAATCATTTGGTTTGCTGGCACAGATAGGACAGCATTGAGATGAAGCTACGTTTGTTAAAGCTGCAAGCACTTTACCGTCGATGATTGTAAGAAACAATTTAAAAATGATAGTAATACGATTTTGATTAGGTAAAACGATCTGCAGGGGCTGTAGATTTTCAATTTTGTGCTGTAAATACTGCCTTTCACTTAAAATCAGTTCTTTAGATTCTTTGGCAAATTGGATTTTGATAGGTCGGCAATAGCGAGTACTCTGTGGCGTGGGATTTCTCCAGTATTGAACGTTGTTATTGCCATCCAAACTCAGAGAAATAAGTGTGGAAACAAATAACGATGTATCATCGTTTGGCGTTTTGCCAGCTTCAACATACGATTGCTTGTAGTTTGATTGTCCTGTCGTTCCATCAAAGCCATATGAGCATACTAGAGTACAAGTTTCTTCATCTATTCCAACACGCTTTTGATTCTCTTCAATATATTCAGTGCATAATGTCAGAATTCGGTTCAAAGTATGATTCAGTAAGGCTTGCAATTCTACTGACGCGCAAGTTTCGGTAATTAATATTTGATCAGATGGTGGCCGGCAAATTTGTTTTGCATTTAGAACCACGTCATAACACGGGAAAAGCTTCTGTCCACACAAATTTACTTTATTCCGCACCAATTTGTATTGGTGTTTGGTGAGGCCGCCATCTAGTATCAAACTTAAAGCATTAATTCCGGTTATTGGAGAAACAACATTGTCATTTTTCATTTTTTTTCGAAGGTCTGAACAGCATTGCTTAGTGTCATCATTTTGATAGGCATTTTTAATAATGGCAGCCAAATCTTTCTCGCCAGTCTCTTTTAATAATTTGCAAAATGCACGAACGACCTTCTCTTTTGGCATAGCTTTCATTTCATTGCAAAACGCTGCTACATCTTCTCTCTTAGATTTCGCAGATTTTGTTTCCCAATCTAGAGAAGGGCGTCCTCGTTTTCGGGGAACAGCAGCGTTTTCCATTACAACTAAAATAATAATATACAAAAATTATGTAAATACCAATAGTTTAATGTTTTTTTATTTACCGAGTCTAAATATAAAATAAATGTCTATTTATATCTTTGGACAAAGCGTTAGTGTGTGCAGACCTTGTATAAATTCTTTTGTCGCTGACAGCAATTTTGAAATTTTATTATCGCGCTTTTCGATTTCAGGATTACACAGCTCTCTAATTCCTTTTCTTGCTTGGTCTGCAAGATATTCGGCAGAAATGAATCTGTTAATTAAAATAATAATGCTGTAATGAAAATACAAGGACACATGTGTAGCTTAAGAGCAAAGTAATTCGATTTTGTGTGGAAGATTTAGTGTGTGCAGACCTAGTATAATATATTCCTTAGATTTTCCACGTTTTCTGCACGTTCGCTTACTAAATTTGCAGAATTGTGTGTCGCCGAAGTTCGGGATTACACAGCTTTCTAATCACTTCTTTTGCTTGGTCTGCAGGGGAGACAAAATTAAATCTGCAGATAAAAAAACAATGCTGTATTCGAAATACAAGGACAAATGTGTAGTTTAAGAGCAAAGTAATTCGAATTTTGTGCGAAAGATTTAGTGTGTGCAGACCTCGTATAATATGTTCCTTAGATTTTCCGCCTTTTCTGCAAGTTCACTTGCTAAATTCGCAGAATTGTGTGTCACCGAAGTTCGGGATTACACAGCTTTCTAATCACTTCTTTTGCTTGGTCTGCAAAAGAGACGAAATTTAATCTGCAGATTAAAAACATAATGCTGTATTCGACATACAAGGACAAATGTGTAGTTTAAGAGCAAAGTAATTCGATTTCGGGAGAAAGATCAGTGTGTGCAGACCTGTGTAATTTTGATTTTCTGCCGTTTCTGCAAGTTTACTTGCTAAATTCGCAGAAATGTGCGTCGTAGAAGTTCGGGATTACACAGCTTTCTAATCACTTCTTTTGCTTGGTCTGCAGATAATTCGGTCGAATTCGAATCTGCAGATAAAATAATAATGCTACATTTGAAATACAAGGACAAATGTGTAGTTTAAGAGCAAAGTAATTCGATTTGGGGAGAAAGATTAGTGGGTGCAGACCTTGTCTAATTTTGATTTTCCGCCGTGTTTCTGCAAGTTTACTTGCTAAATTCGCAGAAATGTGCGTCGTTGAAGTTCGGGATTACACAGCTTTCTAATCACTTCTTTTGTTTAGTCTGCAAGGGAGTTGGAAGGGAATCTGCAGAAGAAAATTTTAATGCTGTATTGGTAATACAAGGACAAATGTGTAGTTTAAGAGCAAAGTAATTCGATTTTGGAAGAAAGGTTAGTGGGTGCAGACCTTGTATAATATATTCCTTAGATTTCCGCCTTCCTGCGAGTTTACTTGCTCAATTAGCAGAATTGTGTGTCGCCAAAGTTCGGGATTACACAGCTTTCTAATCACTTCTTTTGCTTAGTCTGCAAGGGAGTTGGAAGGGAATCTGCAGATGAAAATCATAATGCTGTACCGGTAATACAAGGACAAATGTGTAGTTTAAGAGCAAAGTAATTCGATTTCGGGAGAAAGGTTAGTGGGTGCAGACCTTGTATAATATATTCCTTAGATTTTCGCCTTCCTGCGAGTTTGTTTGCTATTTCGCAGCGACTCTTATAGGGATTACACAGCCTTCTTCACTCTTCTTTTGCTCAATTTGCTCCGGTTTTTAAGTAATCAGGAGTTAGTGCATGGAATCCTTATGTTATGTATGTAAGCCGTCGCATTATTAGCCGTATTTGTCGCATTAAAGATCAGATTTTTGACTGACAAAAAACTGATTTTAAAAAGATTTGATATGAAATTAATTTTATTTAAAAAAAATTGACATGCTGTTTGTGAGCAAAAACGTGTGATTGCCGTATCCATGAGTAACGCCATCTAACGCTAGGGCAAATTAATTTTATTTCTTGCCATTTTGAATTTAAAAGCTTCCAGTGTGTGCTGGAGAGGGAATCCACTCTGGTTTTCCTCCATTTCATTTTTTATCACTTGGGAAGTCTGCTAGTCTCAACCACTGCTCAGTCCAAATAATTTAAATTGAAATACATATGACACAAGTTAATAGCAGATTTTTACTAAAACTGCTGTTTAATATGGTCACTGTAAATTTTAAAACGTTTGCAATTAGCAAATAAATTGCATATAATCACAATCTATGTACAATGCACTTTTGTTGAAAATAATATTAATTATAATGTCCCACAAAATCCTTGCGAGCAGTTTTTCCTTAATTGGAGTAGGACTTCCCAGTGGATTGGTAAAAATGTCGTTTCTTGTTGTATCTAACATAATGTACATACCTTTATGTTCCTTTATGTTCAAATATCCTACGAAATAATTTTTCAAGGGATAGGACTTGTAATGAAGGGGTTCAATTTATATTAAAAAGGGGCGTTTTGCGCGGGCATTCCCATATATAGAGAACTTCTAAAATGTACGATATGGCTAAAAATGAATTCTACAGATAAATTTACCCCTAAAGTACTTGACTTCATAGCTGTACGGACAAGGGGAAGACTTACATGGAATAGGTTGGAAACCGAAAATGACGGTATATAACGATACTTTCAAAAATAGGAGTAGGACTTTAAAACTATATGATATATACTATTAAATAAATATTTGTTGTCATATTCCAATTATCATAACCGTAGTAATATTTATTGTGGATACTGAATATTAAAAAAGAGAGTCCTCGGTCTGTTGTTTACTGTGTCCGTCTATGGATGCAGGTTAAGCAACAGAGTAGTAGCTAAATTAGTTGATGGGTGACCCGTCACTCGTTTGCGAACGGTTCGCCCTGGCTGCAGACTCTCTCTCACATCTTTGCTCCACTCTATGAGTCTATGGCGTGCGCGCGGTCCATCGTCTTAGTATATTGTGTTGACTGCTGCAATGTATGCCACCTTTTGATGTACTTCCTCATTTTCTCATATTCGATCAATCAATTGTACAAAAATTCCTATCTCATGTTATTAAGCTATCTTCAATACATCCGCTTACTAAAATATTACTTGTAAGTTAACCCTAGGCGTGTTACATTCGTTGTAAAACCCGATTGACGGGTGCTTGTGTTGTGTATGCATTGTGACAAAATTAGCAAAATAAATAAAGATTATTATTATAAAAATTATTATTATTAAAGCGAGCTGGAAGCCAGTCAATTTTCGGAGTCTTTATTTCATCTATATTTAACTTCCATAATCTGCCGCTGAAACTTTCATTTTAACTTCACTCATTTCGACATCAACGCAAGAGATTATTCCAACTTGAACAATTTGTGATTACCAAATAGCAACATAGTTACCAGCTTGTAAATCAGTAATAATGCTACTCTTAGATTTTGTTTTTCCAAAATTATGTTAATAGTGAGTATCATAATATGCGTAGTTTTAGCAGAGGATTAAATTGTTGTCCAAGTATTCCTCTTTAGCAATTTTCAATTTAATCAAATCAATTGTGGCCGCACTTGTGCTAGAGGACCAATAGCAAATAGTCGCAACTTAACTGCCAACAACTTTAGTAGTGGGACATTGTGGTAACTGAGATCGCGATTGACAACAGTCATGCTAAAAATCTAAAACGATCGTTGATAAGTAGTGTTTTTACTAAATTCTCAACGACAAAAGTGAACATATTCCGTAATTTTATTTAAAATGCTTGGCATAATTTCTTTGTCCATATAAATAGCATTGGAATTCGTGTTTTGTTGTTTCGGCTGCAATTTTGTTCTTTTGTTTGCCAAAAACCGAGGAACACGAATCCGTTTGTTTTCAGACAAAGGAAAAGAAATTCGTTTGCTTTCAAACAAAAGGATTTGCCCCCGGTTTGTGGAAACCAAAAGAAAAACGAATTGTAACCGAAACCAAAAAAGGAATTCTAACGATATTTATATGGAAAGCGAAATATGCAATGTATTTTAAACGGAACGAAATGTTCATTCTAGCACCTGCATTTTACTAAAAACAAGCGTTCATGTTTGCTATTTAGCTTGAAGCAATGTCTCCAGATTTGCCTCATAACCTTCGATATATACTTCATTCGAATTAAATATTTAATTTATTTCAATTTTAATATTTAATTAATTTGTATCTTGTTTTAGTTAATTAAAAACCTATTTTTTAATCAATTTGAATCTTAATAATTACACTGGAACCTCGCTATAAAGACCTCCATATAAGAGAATTCTCTCTATAAGAGATCCTTTGGGCTCGCATGTCATACATGGTTATATGCATACGAGCTCTCTTTATAAGAGGATTTCTATATAAGAGGCAGAATTTGGTGATTTTTAGCGTTCTCTTATAGCGAGGTTCCAGTGTAATTTTACTAAAACAATTTATGTATTGATTTATTTGTAGTTTTACTTGCTGCCGCGCTAATATCATGGTTGAATTTTAAAATTTATAAAGCTTGTCGGAGGTATTTTTTATGTTTTTACAACATTTTGACGCATTTGCACTAGATCTAGTTCTTAATCCTGAAATCGTGATAAACAATATGCTTTTATTTATTGAAAATTACCTATTTTAGGTAGACCTAAAATAGAACGAATGCAAAAATGTATATAAAAGAAATATTCCATTTAATATTTGGCCATGACTGATGACTTGACTTGTATTTAATTTACCTAATGTTATCGTTTCAGAGTGTATTCAATGTAGAGAATTCCACTGCCTTTGTAAACGTCTGTGCCTAATTTTTTTGCTCCAGCGTTTCATAATTGGGAGGAACGCTGTATCCTTACTTAGTGCCTTAACAGAAGTGAAACCCAAAACCAACTCTTTGCTCTTTATTTTGTGTATATATTTTTGCCGACTAAGCTTTATTCAAATGATGTAATATTTTTGGGGGCATTTTAGGTCTAATAAACGTTCACGATTTATTTCATACATTATTATGCATTCGGGTAAATTACAGTGGGCTCTTCTATCTGTGGCTCTTCACTAGTTTTGAAGAATGTTTTTTATGAATAACAATAGGATCACTCATGTTAAAAAAGTAAAATAATTTAACAGCGGGAAGACTAGAGATAGAGGATAACGAAACCAAAACTTACGTCCGATTAACGTAACATTAAAATAGAGACTTCCTTTCGAAAACGCATATCGTCAGGCAAATGAGAGGAGTTTATATAATGAGAGTATGATACTATTTTTAGTGTAAAATGTTTAGGAGTTTTTAAAAGCTTTTATGTGTTACGGCAATAGCCATTTTACATAAAGGAGTTTACTGCTACTATTATTTTTAAATGCATTGTTACATACCGTCATTTCCGGTTTCCCACCATTGTCTTGTGTATCTCACTTATGCCGGTATGTTAGGTCAAGTACTCTAGGGGTAATTTTGTTTGTAAAATTCATTTTTATTCATATCGATTGTACATTTTGAAAGTTCGCTATGGGAATGTCCGCGCAAAAACATCCGTTGTAATATAAATTGAACCCCTAAATTACAGGCCTTTCTCTTAAAAGATTATTTCGCGAGATATTGGTAAAAGGTATAACATATAGGTCCAATATATTAGAAACACCTAGAAACGACATTTTTATCAACCCACTGGAAAGTCCAAACCGAATTGAGCAAGAACGGCTCTGTATGTTTAAATCCAAATCGAGTTCTTGTGCCCGAGTGATTGTGAACAAAATTTTAATTTTCCATTTTTTAGCACTTCATCGAAATGAATTGAATACAATGTACATGCACGGAGTTAATTCAAATAGACTATTTAAAAAGTATTTAGCTGGACCAATTTGATTGTGATTTATTCTCGTGTTCCTGTTAAGACATAACTTGTACATATGTACATGTTTTTTTCATGCCAAACACCCTTGTTTATAAAAAGATAAAAAGTTTACTTAAATGATGAATATTGTATAGGAGGAAGATAGTAATGTCAATCTTTCAGCCGTAGTTTATAAGCCAGTAATATTTTTATTTCTGATTAAATAACTAAAATGCGAAAATAATCAAAAATCAATTGTAATAATTAAAGTTGAATAGATTCCACATTACTGTTCGTCATTTATTACATATACACATTCACTAAAATGTCTCTTCTGGTGGATTTTCAAACTCAAGAGCTAGCTCATTCTTCGCCATTTCTATCCAGAATGTCCGACGGGAAGTGCGATCCTCGCTATAGATTTTTCGCCCAGTGCTGCCATCTTCATTTATTGCGTAAATAACCCGGTCGTTGATTGTATACGGATGCCAACTTTTCATGTCTCCCCACATTTTAGTCGGTTTCCTGGTATTAAATGTGTTATTTTTATTTTGAGTTAAAATAACCAAACAAAATAACATAACAAATAAATTAATTAAACAAATAGAATACATAAACACAAACAATTAATAAAATATAAATTATTAATAAATTCTTGTAGATTTTACATACCCAAACTCTACAAAAGAATGCATCAACTGCACGACGCGTTTAGAAACATTGTAATCCCTCGCTCCCACGTTAATCCCAGGAAAAAACACCAGAAAGGGGAATTGCAAAGAGACGTCATCGTAAAAAGATGCGGGGAAATTGAATCCGAATTCGCGCCCTCCGTTCTGCTCAACGGCATAGTCAAACCACAAGACATACGTTGGCGCCAACGCGGCATATGACTCAATCATTTTAAGGGCGGATAAGCCAAAAACTCTGTCGCTAATCAAATCTCTGAATCTTATAGCATTGGCTTCATTAACTACCTCCCCATTAAAATATTTGTCCACGATTTTCTTCGTCACAGTGTCCGGATCCGTAACCGTAGTCTCGTAGTCCAGATAGTACGGAAGAATTTTGTAGATTGATTTTGTTAATTTTTCCTGCAATGGTTGGTCGAGAAGAAGCCCTGGAAAATGTTTTTTTTAACCCAAACATATCTTCGGATTAGGACAATGGTTTTCAAAACGTTCATTTTGATTTTGCTTAACTCATTTCAATAATAATTTAATAAATAATTTTAATAATCCTTACTAAAAACGTAAACGATAGCCCCAGGGTTCCCACACAATGTAGCTATCAACGGAACTTTATTTGCAATGCGACCGTTTTTCAGAGAAACTGCGGGATGCTCGACGAGAAACGCTTTTTCAGGCGCGACGCGCTCGATCGACGGTCCGAATTTCGGGAATTCTTCAGTAGTGATCGCGTTCTTTGTTACAATATTATGTAATAAACATTAAATGCGAAAAAATAAAATAAACAAATAAATAATAAAAATAAATAAATAATAAAA